>JBCHJU010113102.1:0-10638 GCA_039654505.1 Plocamopherus imperialis | reverse complement strand
AGGTTTTGACTTCTGCGCAGAACATGATTTCTGCCCCCCCCCCCCCCCCCCGACATTCAGTTAATGAATTTTCACCATAGGCAGTAGTGTTCGGTTATTTCTATCCTTTTTGTTTTATTAGTGTGAGTATACAATTTTTAACATCTGTCATTTTATTGGCCTTTAATTTTGAATTACCGGTACTCTAAGTTTGTTTGGAGGGTATTTTTTTTTCCTCTTCATTGATATGGTTTTTGCTGTTTTTCAGGGTGGGTATTTTTTTTGTTTTGTTTTGTTTGTTTTGTGGGGGTTTTTTCATTGTTGTTCAGTTTTTTTGTTTTGTTTTTTTGCTTTTTTGTTTTGTTTTTGCTTTTCTTTTTGGGGAATGTCTTCTGTATATGAGATCTGACCTCTTGAGTAAGTACCTTGTTCACCTTTTTCGTTTGCTTTTCTTTTGAATTTCTAAGGTTTGTCGATGGACGTACTTACTTTGAAGCTGTTGCTGATGCCTTAGACCAAGCCAAAGAAGAAATTTACATTGCTGATTGGTGGTAAGTTTTTAACTTTTCGTTTTGTTTTGTTTTGTTTTACGGAAGGATACTGGGTGTTTGAGGGTTTGGGGGTGGAATGGAGGTGTTCATTCTCATGTACTTCAGCATCAACATCAGTTTGGTGTCTCTGACACTTCCATGTTTGTTGATCTTCCATAGTTGTATGCAGCATGTCTCCCTGAAGTCATATTATGTCTTCCTCTTACCGTTCCAGTTCCAGATAGTTATGAAGCACAATCTTATGTTCAGATATTGTTTCATACCTGTCTCTCGTATCATTTTATAGCAGTTGCTTTTGTAAGTAGATTGCCGTGCGAAATATTGAGTTAACTTCTTTTGACTATCCCCCTGTAGGTTAAGTCCTGAGATCTATTTAAAGAGGCCCATTGTAGATGGTGAGAAATGGAGACTGGATATCATTTTGCAAAGGAAGGCTGTGAGTATATAGAAATTAGAAGATTCATTCCATTAGTTTTACAAAGTAGTGTTTTAAAACTCTTACGGTACCTTTTCTTGGTTCAGAAATCTTACCTCTGTCCTTATGCACTATTTTTTGTTTAAAAAGTGGAGTTATTTTGGAGAAGAAAATATAATTATTTTGGGACAAAAACTATGAAAATCATTTTTTGGAAGAAAATTTAACAATTTTTGGGAAGAAACAGAATTATTTTTAGGAAGAAAATTGAGTTATTTCAGGCATGTTTTGAACAAATATTTGATAAACTCTTTATTGTTTCCAGGAACAAGGCGTAAAAATTTTCATTTTATTGTACAAAGAGATAGAGGCAGCCCTTGGGATAATGAGTATCTATAGCAAACAAACCCTCATGTCAAAGAATCCTCAAAACATCAAGGTAAAGACTTGCACACTTTGTTTTGACTCATACTGCTTTCATCGTCTTCCTTTTATCTGTCTTCTTCCATCTCCAGAGTCTCCTCTTTTGGCTTTGCTGATTGAATTACAGGTCTCAAGAGCAGACCATTTGTCTCCACCTGTTGTCTAGCTTTGTTGTCCTACCCACCACTACATCTGGCATCTTTGCAGCCCGATTTTTTTTTCCTCTGTACACTTGTCTTTTGTCACCCTCTCTTGTTCAGTAATTTCTCACTCAAAATTCTCTTTTCCTGTGTAAGTCTCCATTTTTAATCTTTGTACACATGGCCAAACTGTCATGAATAAGTCTTGTTTATGACAAATAAAAAGAAATGTTCCAATTATTCACATTTTAATCTGAGGTAATGATGGCAAAGTTTGAAATCCTTTCCTTTCCTATCTTTCTATAACCTTATGCTATGCTATTGTGTCGTTTATTCAACCCTATAATTTGAAGTTTCATTGTCTTATCTTATATTTGCCAAAATAGTTTGTTATAAGTGTCTCAAGAAATTGTGTGTAAATTCTTTTTCCCTCATGTTTTTTTTTATATTAACTAGTAGAAGGCTTTCATGCATTTGTTTTTGGCGGGTTTTTTTTTGTTGTTGTTTTTTTGTTATGTCATTAACATTGAGCAAAGTCCTAAACCAGAAACGGGGGAAAAGACAAATTTGTTTTGTTTATCCTGAATCTTATCCATATATTTTGACAATATTCCCACAAGCTTATTCATTTCTTCTCTTTGCTGTCCTTTGCATTGTCCATGAAGGTTTTACGGCATCCAGATCACATTCCAGGCAATGGTGTACTTCTGTGGGCTCACCATGAAAAGCTGGTCATCATAGACCAACAGATTGCCTTTGCTGGTGGTTTAGACTTGTGCTACGGACGTTGGGATGATGAAAGTCACCGGTTTGTTGTCTCTCCATTTTATTTAGATTGCAAGAAAATGCTTGCAAATGAGCGTGGAATTTAAATGTGATTGTTTGTTGAGAATTAATTTTTTTTGAAGAGAGAAAATTATTTTCCACAAGATTTTACTATGTATCTTGTTTTGCCTTGTCAATGTCACCATGTTCTCCTTTTTTTCCTCATTCTCCTTCTTTTTCTCCTCATCTGCCTCCTCCTTTTCCTTCTTCATCTCTCTTCTTTACTTTTGTTGAATGGCTTGTGTTATTTCAATTTTTAATATGGATTCATTTAGCTTTTAACTGACCATAAGAGTGGTGGCATAAGAATAGCTGTTGACATAATAGCTAAACTTATTACTTCATAGATCCCTTAGGCCTCAATCATTCATTTTAAGTTTATAGTATTGAAATCAATTACACATACTGTTTTCACAGCATGACAGATTTAGGCTCAGTCCATCTCAACTCTTCACCCCAAAGAGACTTAGCAGAGGAACTGTCCCAAGGGGGAAGGTCAAGTATGACCAACGTTTCCTTGGTGAGATTTTACAATGCAGTTTTAAGTGTAATTTTGCAAACATGCATAACACCTTGATGTAATTGACATTTTTAAAATGCTAATTTATGCTTGAAAATAGAATTGCCTTGAGTGATTGATTTGTGATTGTGTTTACTATGCTATTGAGTTACTTTCAGACCTCCTGAGGTAATAAGGATCTTTACTTTAATCTCTTGGTAATGTTTCACCTAAAAGGCTCTCTGTCAATTTGTTCATTTGTTTCCTGATTAATCCATTTATACTATTGCTATCTTTTTTTTTTTCAACAACATTTCTGCACTTTCATGAATTTCTTCATCAGTTTATAATGTCTGTGTTGTAATAAAATAAAGAAAAAGCATATATATATGTGGGTTTTTTTACCAAGTCAAGATTCTTTTGCTCCCTGAGATAGTGTTTGATCATTCTAAAAGATAAGCTGAGAGAAAATAATAGTTTTGGTTTTTTTTTACATGGAAATAAAATTGTAATGGTGCACACATACATAAAGCACGCACAGAAGCAAACAAAAATGAAGTGAAATACATTTTAGGTTAACTATAAATAATTGCATCATCTGTCTACAGAAATGTTATAAAAGACAATACATGTATTATGTATGAGGGGATAACAGTGACTATTGATCATGTATAGTATTAAGTTTTTCTCTGCATTTCTCACTCAGGTAACCATGGAGGATCAGGTCAACAGTCAAACTCCTCGGGGTCCTCTTATCAATGTTGTTCCTCCTTCACCCAGACGACCTAGTCCACAAGATGAAAGTGCTGCCAAAATCAATGATGATAACAATAGAGAAAATAATGATTCTGCTAACTCCAAAGAAAATTTAGGAAAACAAGAACATTCAGACTCTGAATCTTCAAACGCTCCCACTAAAACTTCAGGTGATGTCCAAACATCAAACGATGTGCATCCTTTAAAAACCTCACCCGTTCCTGAGTGCATAGACTCACAGGAAGTACATTCCACGACCTCAGTGCCAAGTAGACAACCAATAGAGGCAAACATAGTCGTTAATTCTGTTTCTAGTGACCCAAATGTAGAGGAGTGTGCCATTAGGGATAATGTACATGTTGACAGGGTAGAAAGCAATGAGGACACTGAGGAAAAATCTGGAGAACAAAGTTGTCATACTAATGACAGTGAAGAATTTAGTGAAACAGCATTAGAGGAAATTGCTCAGTCTATGCAACCCTTCAAGGTCAAAGAGAATGCTGATTCTCTGGATGGTTTAGAAGATGTTCTTGATTCAGACAGTGTTGTTGTAGGATTTAATACTTCTGTTGATAAGGAAATTGTTTGCTCTGGAGAAGCTGAAGAGACTTCTTCAGGGAAAACATCTAAGAGTAAAGACAATATTGATGGCAAAAAGGGTGGGAGCACATCTACGAAAGGAAAAGCGGGGCGTTTATGGATGAGGCGATCAGACAAAAGGAGCCTTGAACTGGTTATGCCAAACAAAGAGAAAAAGTTAACCTCTGAAAATGGAGGTGTGGGTAAAGATGAAAGTACAACATCTAATCTTGCACCCAGAGTAGAATTCAAAGCTTCCAGTGAGACCCTCACTATTGAAGATGATAGAAAACGAACCAACAGTAATTCATCTGTGGGGTCTATTGAACCGTTAAACAAAGATTCCACAGATGCAGTCCAGACACCGGGTGCAACATCGATCCGGAGCTTCAGTCAAGCAGCAGGTGCCCTCAACAGCCTCCGCAAGATGGTAACCCGTAAGGAAGAAAACAATAATGAAGATGATGGGTCATCTCCAACAAATGCAGCACGTAGACGTTGGAAACTAGCCTTCAATGTTTCTAAATTTGAGAACATTGTTCGAACACCACAGGTGCCTGAGAGATTAGATGAAAGCATTTTTTACAATTTTCATTGCAGACAACCAAACCAAAAACCCAAAAATAAATTGGTGAGTAATTTGAAATCATCTCACATGTTTTGAGGATAAACATAATGTCTTGAAATTGAAATTCTTTCACTTCAGTTATGAATATAAGATATAATTTCATATGTGGTCTCATTCTTTGAAAAGGAAAATAATTTGCATGGCTTGTTCACTGTTTCAGCTATATAATAGATGCATTTATGGGTTTTAACAGTTTAAGATTTGCCATGATCAAATCTTTCAGGAAAACAATATATTATTGATAAAAGTAAGGAGCAAAAACAATGTCTCTTGTTCCCTGTTGATGAAAGCATTTCCGAAATCTTATCGTCATTTTCTCAAAATGCTTGCTTTGAACTATTCCCTTTTTAACTTGTTTTAATTGAAGCATGCACTGTCAATCAACTGATTAGATCATGAATAGCATTGATGAAAAATTTGAAAAATCAGTGAAACCACCTTGTTGTAAGATAAACAAAGTATTCAGTTAAGTTGTTTTATTTTTCTTTCATTTAGGTGAAGTCACTGAAAGATGGAGTTGAAAAATTCACAAATCGTGGGGAACATAGAAACAGCATGTCTTTAAAATTTGAAGGAAATAGGTTTGTTTCATATTTACAGTTTAAGTATGTCCGTATGACCTATCTTTAAAATGATTATTTATGTGGGAGTTTTTGTTTGTTTGTTTGTTTGTTTGGGGGGATCGTTTGGGGATTTTTATGTGCTTTCTATATTTTGGTTTGTTTTTGTTTTTTTGTGTCTTTGTCTGGTGGAGGGGATTGTTTCTTTGTTGTTGTTGTTTTGTTTTTTTGTGGTTTGTTTTATTTTGTCACTTTTGTGCTAAGAATTTGGTGTGATAAAATATATACTAATGATCTGATCAGAAAAAAAATTACAAAGAAAAGTGACATGGAGAATAACTGGTGGTTTGAATTTGTTTATTACTTGATTGATTTATGTTGGGAACTTGCCTTACTTGCCTTACAAGGATGTTCTGGGCTATACCTCAAACAAACAGACAAACAAACAAATACAAGTTTGAAATGTATCAAAGCCATTGGTAGGCACTGTGACTTTGGTTTTTTGAAAGCCTGACATGCTTTGAGTTTCTGAGTGGAGTGAGGAAAAAATTGCATAGAGTGCCTTTCCTGTACTAAAATGAAACTGACTAAACATTGCCAGGATTCGAACGTAAGAGCGTTTTTTTTTTTAAAGGCCTCGTGATATCAAACTCAAGCAGCCCAGACACAGTGTTACTGACGCCACTGTTTATTTACTTTACCATACCTTGTTTCATCAAATGAATGACATTTACCTGAATTAAAATAATATGGAAGTCAAGCAAAATTTGAACAGCCCATGAACAACCCAATCAATTTAACTGAGTTTGAAACGGTTGATTAGGCAAGCAAATTATTGATCATTATCAGTCAGCCATCAATGACTACTTAACAACTGTTTTACTTCCAGGAACTTGTTAACAGCCCCTGGCATTTTACTGCATACCAGCAGTCAGCAAGACATTCTGGAAAGGGGTTTAGTTGGCTCAACCAAACTCTGGATAGGAAAAGATTATGTCAATTTCATCTACAAGGATTTTGTCAATCTAGACCAGCCCTTTGAAGGTAGATACATTTTTATGTGATTACCCAAGTTCGCCTTGGTGTAAGAATTTACCATTTATTTATTTCTGAAAATTGGTGTCTAGCAGACCTTATTTATTTTGTACATTTTTAAAATTGTTATCATATGCTTCATTTGACAAAAGATGTGCTGCTGACTAGTCTATGTACAAGGTTGCCTCAGTTCTTTCTATGATTTTTTTCCAAAAGGATTGTCCATGTCTTTGGTCTTTAGCAATTAGTATAAGCTTCCTTAGGTTTAGATTAGTTATTATATACATGAGAGAAAAGGAAAATAGAGTGTATTTTTACTTGATTAAATTCTAGTTGAAAGGTTGAAAAAGAGGGGAAATGATTTATAAACAACAGCTACTGTGTGTATTTCAATGTACGGGTATGTTCTTCTATTGAACTAAAGATACAATAAATAGATAAAAGACAACACAACTCATGTGATCAGGAGAGCCTAGCTCTGACCTGACTTTGCTCCAATGGCCCTTAGAAGTAGAGAGAGTTGCTGCTGCTTTCTGTGTCCCCAGGACCACAGAAAGAGTTGAGGGATCCAAATGCTGAAGCAAATTACGCTGATTTTTTTTTTTCCAATGTTTTTACAATTGTTGGGATTTTTTTATCTTCAGATTTCATTGAAAGGACTGAGTGCCCCAGGATGCCTTGGCATGATATTGGATGCGTCGTCTATGGCAAAGCTGCTAGAGACCTTGCCAGACATTTCATAGGTCGATGGAATTTCACGAAGGTAATTTGTTTGACATTTTGATTTGTTGTGATGTTGTTTGTTTTAAACTTGTCAAATTTTTTTATTTTTTTCCCCCCACTTTTGATTGTTTATTGGGTTTGGAGTTTTTTCCTCTATTTCTTTTTTGCTGACTTAGTTTGTCAGTGATTCCTATTTATTACATTAACAACTCTCCTGTTTGTTTTAAGGCCCCAGCTCATTTTCAAGGAAATATGGTGAAGTTTTCTTCCATCCTTTTATCTTGTTTGAATGATGATAATTGTATTTTGACCCAGTGGATGATTTGTAGAAACTTTCTTTGAAGAGATTTTATTTTTTAGGCTAAGGTCCTAGTTTGAAACCTGACCTTCAGGTGCCTAATCTGAGTTCTAGGTTCTTCACTAAGGCCTAAAGTGAGTGCCCAACTATAATCAATAAAAAACCTTTTCATTATTCTCACAAGTTGTAGAAAAGGATTAAGTCAGTACTACATGAGAGTCTTGCTTTTTTATTCTCTTTTTCATCTTTCTAAACCTAAATTCTATTTGTGATATATTTCTTGGCCTCACTGCTTTAATAACTTTATGATTACTATTCACAGCTGGAAAAATGCAAAAAGAATCCAGATTTCCCCCTGCTGATTCCCAAAACCACCACCAAGTGCCACATACCACAAGCTATTAGAGATATTACTTTTGAAGTCAAGGTTCAAGTGAGTCATTTTGTTATTGTTTTTTTTGAAGCAGTGAGTAATATTTCATGTTGCCATCAGCTCTATGAAATCTATTGAATTCCACTGAAATTTTCAATTTCTTTCTTTGTTGCCAAATGTTTGTTTTACTTATAGCCATTTTATTGTACCATGAATGTCTGATAGAATAAAAATTTGGTTGTTCTGGAAGAAGCATATTGATTAAACCTCAACCAGATCAATGGCATACCTTACTTAAAGTGAATATCTTAATTTTAGATCAAAGCATGAGATGTACAGTAGTCCTTTCAAGCCTTTCGGCTCCAGGGGCCGGAACTGATCTTGGTTTCCATAGCATGAAGCAGGCAGTGAAAGATTAGATCTATCTTTTTCTGAATAGGATGCTAGTCTATTGCAGGATACTCTCCCAGCCAAAGCAGTACCCATTGTCACCTGGGTCGAGTTAAGCAACAAGGATGAATTTTCTTGCTTAAGGAAAAAAACACAAGTGCCACACGTTGGTTTGAACCAATTACCTCTCTGTCCATAGCCAAGGCTTTACCACAGAGCTTCTATGCCCTAATGAGATGATCAGGATGTATTCAATAAATCAGTTAACCAACCAATCTATGAATCAATTAAGCTACCATGCTTTTATTGTATTTGTTTAGTTATATTGGAGTCAGTGGCAACTGTAGTTACAGCTTCAAGAAAGTCATTAACTGCTTCAAATCCCGAGTTTACCAATGAGACATCTCATTGCCATGAAAGTTGTTTAACTGCACCAAAATGAAAGTATGCATGTGTACCCATGCTACTCAGCCAATAGATCTATTTCTCTCCAGGAATTAGGGACTTATTGGACTTATCAATTTTGTTTTAATTTTCTTAGTAGTAAATTATAATATAACAGTGGGAACTGAGAAGTCAAGTTCCACAGACCTGCCAAGTGCATCATTCATTAATGCTGTTTTGCCATTTTTTAACTTTTTGAATTGGCTGTGCAATTGTTGTAATGGTCGTAATTCATCGTTCAAAATATTTCATTTAATCATGGGGTTCAGTAAGCCACATAAAAAGGCAAACTTTCCAAGATGTAAATAATTTCCAAGATGTAAATAACTTTTTAAAAATTTCATTAAGAGACAGGTCTTATCTAAGATCAATAAGTAGTCCATTCAAGCCTTTCAGCTCATAGAGTCAAAGCTTATATCGGTTTCCATATCATAAAGTGGATAGTGACAGATTAGATCTATCATTTTCTGTATAGGATGCTAGTCTATTGCAGAATACTCCCCCAGCTGAAGCTGCTCCCATTCTTGCTGAAGAAAAAAAATGCATGTGTCACTCGGTGGTTTTGAAGCCATGACCTCTTAGTCCGTTTTCCAACACTCTACCGCTTTACCCTAGCATATGATCAATAAGACATACAGATTCATGAAGTGTAAGGATAGAATTTCACAAGTTTGTTTTTTTTCTTCCAGATTCTTCGCAGCAGCTCTGGTTGGTCAGCTGGCATTGGTAAAACAGAAAATTCGATACATGAAGCTTATGAACATTGCATCGAAAATTCAAGAGATTTTATTTACATTGAGGTAAAAAAAATAGATTATAAAATACCATGTAAACCATCCTCATGCTTTCCAAGCCTATATTTAAATCATCAATCCCTGAGGCCCTTTGGCTGAGAATTTTTTTTCTTTGAAGACAGCACTGGCTTGATGAAGCTGATGCCACCTTTAATTCATGTACACAAAATGTCCTGTCCATCAAGAGATGGAATTATAGAGATATATGCAAAAATTCCTATCCATGAAGATGTGAAATTCATTGAGATCTTCCCCCAAAAACTCTATCCACAGATATGTGGAATTAATCATAGACATTTACACAAGAACTCCTGCCATTAAAATATTAAATTCATATTGACTTTTGCACATAAAGTCCCTCCCATGAAGACATTTGCTTATTTTTAGCCTGTACCCATTGCCATATTTTGTGAATACCTTAACTCATAATATTTCTGAATATTTTTTCTTGACAGAACCAGTTTTTCATCACACAAACAGGATCTTCTTCCCAAGTCAGTAATTGTATAGGCAATGCTTTGTACAAACGCATCTTGAGAGCACACAGGTAAGTGTCATTTTTGTTGTCTTTTTTCTTTTTTTTCATTTTTTTTATGCTGTTTTTTTTATAGTAATTTTTTACGCTGTATAATCATGAGGCTGACCAATACTGTCTACATGTATTTTGTGAACAAAAATCGAGACAAGGGTGTGAAGAACTTGAATGGCCTGGAAAGGTACAGAAAAACTGGCACAAAATAAAAGAGAATAAAGAACAACATCTCTATGTAGAAGATAAATGCTTCATGGGTAGCAGAGGACGAGACAGATACAAAATACAAATTTCATTTTCTTCTTTTTTTTTTTTAAATCAGGAGTGGACAAGCCTTCAAGGTGTACGTTGTCATGCCCCTTTTACCTGCCTTTGAAGGGGAGTTTGGTACGAATACAGGAGCAGCGCTCCAGGCCGTGACGCACTGGAACTATTCGTCCATTTGCAGGGGAGGTAACTCGTTGATGGAGAAGCTCTCCAAAGAGATCCCTGACCCCAATAAGTACATCGTCTTTTGTGGCCTTAGGACTTGGGATACACTCAATGACAAGCTGGTGGGTCAATGGCTGGAAGAACAGGTTGAATGTAATATGGAAATAACACACACTCACACGTATACTCTAAATACACACCCTCCTTCCCTACCCCCCCCTACCCCCCTTTCTCTCTTTCTCTCTCTCTCTCTCTCTCTCTC
>JBCHJU010112991.1:0-10639 GCA_039654505.1 Plocamopherus imperialis | reverse complement strand
GAAGTTGTCCTCAGAATCTGACGAGGGATAGTCGTCCTGAACGGAATGGACTCTTTTGGATGGACATTTTGCTTTGAAGTGGTTTTGCTTTCTGCATTTGGAACAGGTTTTGTTCCATGCAGGGCATTTTTCCTTTTGACAGGCATGGCTTCTACCACAGAACTTGCAATTATTGATCCAAGCTTCTCTGGGAGGAGGTGGTTGTTGAGATTTGAAAGATTTCCCTCTTTGCACTTTATGGACTTGACTGTGATCAGCGGCCATATTTCTGAGTTGAGATTCTGCTGTCTCATTGGTATGGCAAATATCAATGGCTTTCTGAAGAGAGAGATTTGGGGTCTGAAGGAGTATTTTCCTTGTGTCTTCACATCAAATTCCCATGATGATTTTATCTCTTAGAAGACTTTCTTCAAGGAGACCATAGTCACATGTTTTGATGAGCTTTTTGAGTTCTGAGAGAAAACGTTCAAATGACTCCTCTGAATTTTGTTGTCTTGAGTTGAAGATGAAGTGCTCATAACATTCGTTTGTTTTTCCAATGCAGAAGGTTTCAAATTGCTTGAGGATGCCATCGTATGTTTGTTCCCCTGGATGTTCAAATCCATCATAGACGTTCATTGCTTCTCAGCCTATACATGCTAGAAAAGTGGCGGTCCTTATTCTGTCTTCACCTGTGTCCAGGCCTGTTGCTATTTCATAATTCCTCCAATCACGGATGAATTGTCTCCAGTTTGTTGCCAGGTTGCCTTCCAAACTGAGATTTCGAGGTGAGGGGATTGATTTGGTGGCCATACTTTTGGTTATCCAGTTCAAGGGATATAACCCAGCATGGAAAAGAGTAATATTGAATTTCCACGGTTATCGCCCTTTGATAGAAAAATTGGCGAGCGGTTCTCTTCGTTGGCGTATTTTCACAGTTGCTTCCCGTGGCAGACGAAATCGGCTTCTTTGAGACGTGTATGTCAAGACAGGCAAATATCAGCAACAGCTAGACTAGTAAAGGTATCATCAAAATGGAACTCCAACTTTGTGCACTAGTTTAATTTTCACGCTGCCACCATGAAAATACACATAAATGCACATGAATAAGAAGTTCACAGACACAGGTCTCAAAATGATGATAACTTTATTGGAGTCTTTGGCAGGAGACGAGATGAATGCGGATGAAGACATGACGAACCACACTGGAACTGCATGGAATATTGTTACAGGGGATTTAACTCTGAGTAAACAAACATAATAATATTAACATGGTGTCACTGCAATATTAAGCCATCAACATCATCTTAACCGAGTTTTTGTAACAAAGAATAAGAGGAAAGTGGAGTGCACTGTAATGTAATAGGATGCGGTACGGATGTGGATAACGAAATCGTCTATGCTCAAGAGGAAGGTCCTTCTAAAATTGCCGTTTCCACTGCAATGGAGCCAGGGCAATCTAGTAGGCACATGCCATTCCTTTCATCGACTCTGGAAACAACCTCAACATCATAGCCCATGACAACGCTCCGCTACCCAGTTGTTTTTTGTTGGGTTTTTTTTGTTTGCAGGACAGCAATGTGGAAACTTGTTTAGCCATCACTTTCATCTTACATGAACCTTGTGGAACAGACGTGGTCTCTGGTGAATAGAATAGGGCGCTTAAAACAGTGTCTGATCCCCATAGAAAACGATCAACACTGTCTTAAAGGCTATAGACTATGGGCTCAGATGCCGGGGGAAACGGTCATCAACTTGACAACATTGATTAGGCGACAAGTCAGGCATTTGTGTGATGCCAAAGGGGTACATACAAAATACTAGGCCCGAGAGCACTGTTTGCCAAGTGGTGATTTTATTGGTTTTCATTGCACTGTTTGTTATATAGAGATGGAATCTCGCATTTCGATAAAACTGACTTTAAGAGTCCGTCATTTCTCTTTCAATTGATATATAATACTTGTGGTTTTAAAGAGTATGCTTGACGGGCAAAATAAAAATGCAACGTTATTTTTTATCACTACTGTACATATTTTGTATATAAATGTAATTGTTGCTATTGCATTATACATATATATATAAATAATAATTACCTTTTTGACTTACTTCTCTTAAAGCCTTGTGCTGTCTGAGTCATCAGGCCTCACAGTTTCAGCCATTCTTCGTACATGTACATTATCTTTCTACTGAAGGCAAACCTTTCATCTCTATTTTGTGCGGTGATTCAAAGTTTTTCCAGTTCTGTCAGTGATGTGAGCTGTGTTTAATTGTCTTGAAGTTTCTTCAGACTGTTACTTGAAGCATTCTCATTAGTCTTCTTTTCGTTCTTTTGGTGTTCTTGGTGAAATAGAATGACATAGCTTTGTTAGCAGGGATTTCTGGATTTCGTCTTAGCACATACATGTACCTAAATAGTCTCTACAACAGGCTCCCAAAATTTGAAGTGAGAGAACTTTGCTCTTTTCACAAAGCAACCTGTTTGAGATTTATGTGATACATATGAATAATTAATAATTTATTATTATTATTATTATACCATCATCATTGTAATTACTATCATTAACATGTATTACTTATTGGTATCCGGTTTCTCTCTTTCTCTCCTTGAGCAGCTGTTCTGGGAAAACCATAATCCTACACAGGGCTTTCGTCAGGGAAATGACGCAGGAACTCAATACAGGTCTGCCATCTACACCTATGGTGAGAGTCAGCTCAAGAAAGCTGAGGAGTCTAAGGTTGCCTTTCAGAATGCCCTGCAGGAAAGCGGCTATGGGAAAATAACTACAGAGATAGTACCAGCAAAAGAGTTCTACTATGCAGAAGATTACCACCAACAATACTTGGATAAAAATAAAGATGGATATTGTGGACTTGGTGGCACTGGTGTCTCATGTCCAAGGGGAATTCATCAGGATTTATGAAACATGTATCTGATTTGATTTTACTGCCTAGAAAATAATTTGTAATTCAGACACTCAGTCATAACTACAAAAAATTTTGTCACCCTGACAATCGTAGTGATCAAAATGTTTTATTCTTGTCATGTTTTCACTTTTGTTGACTGTAGTAAAAATGACCTCGGTTTGCGTGACACTCCGGATACAGTGACCATTTTTTTCAGTCCCGACCATCTTTCCTCATATTCTTTGTTAGAAAACCTCAGTTAAGATGACATGCCAACTCCTGTTATCACGACCAAATTCTCACCTGACATTTTTTCACCCGATTTGTTGGACTTTCGATCTATCTGGGACACTAAATACTGATACCATGCAGCAACACTATATATAGGCCTAGATCTAGTATAAAGCCGTGGTTTAGACACATAAAATGTGCATACAATTGGAAAGTAGGACGGGGAAGGGAGGAAGTTCAGATCAGACAGGAGAAGCAAAGGATGGGCCTTCCACATGATCTCATCTGTTAAGATGTGGCGCGACAAGGCAAGCCTGGGCCTAGTGAGCTCAATCGGAAGCAAACCTACAGATGGCCTAAAACACGAATGAATATCTCATTCACGGCATTTAGGCTAAAGCTTTGTCCCATTGATACCATGTACGGTTTGAGGAGAGCAGTAATTGCTAATGAACGCCTATCAACAGCCGATAGACAGCATGAATGATTATATTATGTCGCTCAGGCATTTATCCTTATCAGCTTTTGCTTCTACTTATGCAGTTAACTATTCACACCTTTTCCTTACCGTACCAATAAAACCATTTTCTTCTACATCCGTCTTGCTTTTTGTATCATGAACAATCATTATGTCTGCCATTCGATGAAACAACAAAGTTACTTCCTTTGAACACCGCTTAGCGTGATATCCGCTTAGTACGACCATTTTTCCATGGTCCCATCGATGTCGTGCTAACCGTGGTACACTGTATTTGCCAATCAGCAATTGAGAGCCCTTTATCTTTTCTTTTGGAATTATTTCTTTTCATGCCACAGTTTAACACTCGGACATATTTTCATGGGTGCATGTTGGCAAAGAAGATGAAAAAGTGAAGAAAAAAAATCTGTGACCTTATTGTATGTTGTAAGATCGTCACAACTACTCGCCTGAGTATCGCAAGTCCGTAATTGTATCTTTTTGATCCTATATAGTATACAGTCTTAGTTATTCTAGACCTTTATTACTCTCCACATTATGAGTTTTCTACAATCTATAGCTATATGGATCAACATGATGCTGATCTCTAGTTGAATGTATGTTGAAAGATCCAGTTCAAGCTCTGAATAGATAGAGGAAAATATCGATATTACTATGATATTACTATTACATTACATACTGATCTAAACTTTTTTATGTAATTTTTGCAAATGATGGTTTGGAGCTTGGCATTCTTCTGTGTAACTTTGTTATTGCAAGGTAACCATTTGTGTCTACACTACATTTAATAAATTTTGCTACCCAGTATCTCAGAAGTTGAGAAGCCTTTTGTATTCAAACCTGTCCATTCCATGTTGATCATACACATTTATTTGTGGTGACTATTTCATTTTTTTCCCTCTGTATTTCCTTCCAACTTCCAGTATCTTTTAATCACATTTTCGTGTTTTTTGTGTGATTGAAATGCAAGTGTATTTCAATTTTCTGATTCTTATGGTTCAAAATACTTTTTTTCTGAACCCATTATTAAAATATTAGTTTGACACAGCTCTACTCTAAATTTTGCATTGTCTTGACTACTTTATATTCCACATCTTCAACCCCCCCCCCCCCCCCCCCCCAACGCACATACCAGAAGAGAATGTTCTATTCGCAGTAACTCAGTATTGACCTGACCCAGTGGGCTAAAAATAGGCCACTTGCTCGGGTCAATACAACTTGTTATAAATGGTGGGTCAGATCATGTCTAATGATGAGAAGGGTGAGAACTTCCAAATTTCCTTAAGATAAAATACTGCAATTACAACAGAAGACCATGGAATAATGAAAAAGCCGGTAGTGTAGTAATAATACATGTCATTCTTGTTCTGGTTCTTAGTGGAATCTGTTTTTACCGCATTCTTAATTTTACACCTAGATATTTGATACATGTTATTGTTAGTTACAGTGGAGTTCGCTTAAGATAAACTGCTTTGAGACTGATACAGGAGTTAATCTTAATAGAGGTTTATCTTAACCATTTCAAGAAAAATTAATACATGTACTTAACATCAAGAGAAATAACCAAATAATACACTGTAGACTCCCTGTCTTTGGTCTGTGTATGTGTGTGTGTGATTCACCAACAGCATGCAAACACTTTTAACTATTTCCCTTGATTTTAAGCTTTAACTTTCCTTGAAGAGAAACCTTACTTAAGATTAAGTGCTGGATCAGTCCCAAAGTTATTTTGAAATATTTGGGACTAGATCCATTGTGCCAAAATTCCTCAGTGCCAAAAAAAAAAAGCATTTCCTACAACTGATATCCCCAGACAAACATTGAAAAACATTAAAGAAGGAAAGTCGAACAGGGTTAAAGGTCAACCTGAGATGATGTTAACTCTCAAATTCAGTTTTATTAAGGTTTTTCTTTGCTTTAGAGCTTAACATAAGATCATATAAAATTATGTCTGTTTTCCAGTCCAATCAAAAACGAAAACAAAAAAAAACAATAACTATGGATTTAATTTTTCATTTAAGTTGCTGATAAGATTGAGAAATTATGATGGGTGGCACTGAGAATGTTTTAACTCCATCGTGAGAGAGAGAGAGAGAGAGAAGCGGAAGAGACATATCTGTTTGGCTTAACACGTTTGGTGACGACAAAACAGTGGACGTAGAAAGACCATACAATAATAAATGTTCAAGGTCAACCTAAAGTTTGTTGTTCAAAGAAGCATATCATGAAACTACTTACAAACTGTTACATCTTATAGTTCAAATTCACTCATCTCATTATCACATGCATGAAAATTCTCGGTTACCTTCTCAGAAGAAAAAAATGTGCAAAAATAAACAAGTCATTTTTTAAATATTTTTTACAATGCCAAATAGTTGTCTTTATTAAATGTTTAACTCAAATCAAACTTTTCTCTCAACAACATTTTCTCACACTCTGATTGCACATACAAATCAAAATGGAAATGCATATATTTATATTTACAAGTTACAGGGTCATAAACAAATAAAAGTACGATATATTTAGAGACACTCAAGCATGAGGAATTAAGAATAAGAAGTAGACTAAAGCAAACGAAATATTTGCAAATATATATCCGATCAATGAAATGTGCTATATTACATTTCAATCTCTCCCCTGCGCATTTATTTTAACTTTTTAATTATTCAATAATTCATTATTTACAGCAAGCTGCAGTAGACTTTTAACATAAAAGTTGGTGAAAGACAGCTTTGTCTCATAATAAAGTAGCATTCCTCACAAGAAGCACTATGCATCCTCACAATACAACCTGACTGTCACCCAAGCAAAAATTAGAAGAAAAACGAGCAGACAATCCTCTCCCTGACATGGACACATGGAAAGTAAAGGTGGGAAATTTTTATCATTGACATATCATCATCTGAAAATGGACATTTTGTCAGGACAGTATGCAAACTCCTATTTGTAATTAGAACTTAACTTGTTCAAAAAATAAATAACATAAATGAGAAAGGAAGTGCATTCCTTGGTAGATAATATGGATACTTATTTGGGACAGGGTTAGGCATTCAGGTCTTACACAGATAAGTTATGCTTTTCTTGATGAAAGAAAACAAAACAGAGAGCAGAGCAAGAGTTGTGTATGCCTAATCATGGCCCACTTTTTGTCTTTTATATAAGAATTTGCCATAATAAGGGGGGGGGGGGGGGTGTTGAGAATCAATTTAGTGTGTGTATGCATTCCATCATTCTATGTCAATCCCTCAATATATTTAACAAATAAACACTGAACAGGTTACTCCTTGAATTCATAACATATTGTCCTCGCAAGTATTGTCTAATATGCAACCTCTATCACTACATACGTACCATGTTTTAAAACAGGAAATCAACAATAAGGTGACCACTTACGAAATTTTAAACCAACAAAACAAATAAGAATTAAATACAATGGTTCCTAAATTAAACAAAAATTAATTGAGACTTCCCACAATGTTAGTCTAACACTAAAATAGGAAAAATTAAACAATAGGGAGGACCATTCCCAGTTGAGAATCTAGGTTAAGTAATTGCCAGTACAATGCATCATAAATTAAATGTTTGCCATACTAAGAGGCTCTCGGTACATAGTATTTCAATCGTAAAAAAACTAGAAACACCATCTAATACTAATGTAAGTCATTGAGAAGAGTGGTCACTGATATATCACATGTTTGGTCAAAATAATTTGAGACAAATCGCAAGCTTCAATGCTGAAAAGAACGAGTGATGAGCAAGAGGTCAGTAGGAATTCAAAGACAAGACTGTATTGAAGCACAATCGTATTATTTAGATTAAAATGCCTTCAAGGGTGGAGCATGGCAAAAGTAAACCATATCACCCTAAGTCTTCTCCACTGTGGTTCATAACATATGTGCAGCATAAAGCTGGCAGAAGAAAGAGTTAGCTGATGTTGAGCTTCAAATCTTTGGTGTTATATCCAACGGGCATATGATACTGGTGCTGGTATCAACCAGACAGTATTTCATGCCAAATAAAAAAGAAGGCCAAAATAAGAAGACTTATTCAAACAGCTTGTTTATTGACATTATACAATGAGGCGATATAACCTTGGGAGATGATTTCTGAGATAAAGCCAGACCTATTGATCTAATGACACTATAAACAGAAAGGAAAGACCACCACACTTCACAAAGGGCTTGCTATATTTCCACATGGGGTTCAAAATTCAGTCAATAGTCATCACACGGTTTCAAATTTCAAGTCAGTCAGATGAAGTGAAGAGAGTTGTAACCCTAAAATGTCAGTGTGTGAAAGTACATAATATGTGTCCATCAAAATTGATATTAACATGTTTATGAGGGTGTAGCGGCTCTGCAGTAAAGCATTGGGCTAGGGACCGAGAGGTCACTTGTCCAAACCATCATATGCAAATGCGTTTTTTCCTTATGCAAGAATATTAACCCCTGTTGCTTCACTCGACCCACGTGAAAGTGGGTAGCGGGTCCGGCTTCGGCTGGGAAAATATTCTGCAATAGACTAGCATCCTATTCAGAAAGTGATAGATGTGATCTGTCACTGTCCGCTTCATGCTGCAGAAACCAGGATAAGCTACGGCCCTATAAGCAGAGAGGCTTGAAAGTACTATTTTATTTATGACTGTGAAAGTCTTGGCACCATACCTCAAAGGGCCAGAGCCTTATTTTAAATGGTTCATAATCATACCATATGAGAAGGTTGCAAGCATGATCAGTAAGGTATGCCTAGGAGTCTTCTTGTTATCTTTTTTGTCACATAGCATAAGAAAAACTAATCACTGGAAGTAGGTTACAGCTTCCTATTTGTTTAGTGTACATAGATTTCCAAAATATGGCATTGTTCCTTCAGTAAAAAAATAAAAAAAAGAAAGAAAAGAAATCATAAAAACAGTCATAAATTACTTCAAACAAATATTTAAAACAAAATTCCAGTATTAAAAAACTAATCACGTGTTCATACATAACAAAGTTTCCAAACCATATGCAATTTAAATTTTTTTAATATATTATATCTAAGAAAATACAGACATTTTCCAAACATGCCATCAACACATATTTGGTTTCGCAAACATTCTCCCATATCTATCAGTGAGTAACAAGTAGTTGATTGGGTTATCAAAATTATTTTCAGGAGGTAAAGGGATGCATTTCCATGAGTTTATTTTTTTCCCTCCCTTCCTTCACAACAAAAAAAACTACCACCCCCTCTCCTCAAATCCACCTTTCAAAGAATAAATTTAGGAACAAGAAGAGAGAGAAAAAAAGGGTATCATTTGGGAAGGAGAATAATCAAAATTACCTGAGTAGACTTATTTTTTAAGATTTAAAAGGCATTGAATAAAAGAAAGTGAATACCATATCGAGAAGAGGGGGGGAAAAAAGGCAAAAGACTACATCACAAGGGCTCAAATAAGAGCAAGGAAAACACAGATCTCTCAATAACAGTCTGATGAAAACAAGACAAAACTCTCCTGAGTTTTCCTCACATATATTATATGCAATAACAGTTAAAGACAACACTTTGTATAAATATCATTCATATGTATAATTATTATTACCATTAGTTTTACCAGAGTATGTATATCTTTGGAAAGGGCAGGAGGCATTACAGACCCATTGCAGTCAACAGGGTCTCATGAAGGTCTCTCTATGGTAGAATTAACATGCTATTCACGGGGGAGATAGTCCTGGATTCTAAACCATAACCTTCAGATAACACTCCTGTCATTACTATGATGATGGAGCAAGCCCTACCATTGTAAGGTTTGTGATTGACAGTCCTCCAGAAGTTCAATTCCATCTTTAACTTTGTCCCCACACAAATTAAAACAAAAATATTTATCACAACGGCCGAGAAGCCAAAACTACCTATCCACCCCTAACCCATCACCCCCCCCCCCCCCTCTCATTGGCTCCATTATTTTGTGCAGTCAAGCATCAACAAAATTCTGAATCTTCTTGTCGGAAACCATGCACCCTGGAACACCCAACTACTAATAACACATACACCAACACATCTGAAAGATCACATATTATCACCATGTAAAAAAAATGAATCGCCCAAGACAATATTTAAGATTGCAAATGTCAAACCTGTGCTACAATCTAAGCGAGCAATCAAGCTACATACCCTTCACCACTCAAATGTACAATTAATACCTTGCAAATGGACCTGTTGAGAAATGTTTCTTCCAGATGGTCAAGAAACTGGGGAGGGGCAGTGGAAATTGCTGCTATATATGAGGAACCATAAAAAAACAAATCACAAAGACAAAATAAACAAACAAGAAAAAAAATGTGTAGATAGAAAACTCAGGACAGGACAGTTAAGTATGGGAGATTGTTTCAAAGGTACCCCTTCCTCAGCTGTCGAGACATTTTTAATACAATCGATAAAACAAGTCGTGTTTAACCTGAACAGTAAGTTGAATATGTCTAGGGAATAAAAAGAAGTCATACTGTAAAATGATATTGGGTAAATAGTGAAAATAAAAAACCCTTAGCAATTCTTAATTTTTTTGTTTTTTTAGGGGGAGGGCGAGGGGTGTCTTTTCCTTGGGGTGAATGGGTATGGAGAGGGGTGGAACAATTTCAGGTGGGACTTGATGGGATTCCCTTTCCGGTCATCCTAGAAAGACTGGAACATGATGCTAAAGAGGGATTACGATCATTCTGTCATGTTACGCTGCAAATTTCGGGGGAGGGTTCAACAACAAATTTGACGGAAGGAGCAAGTGTTCATAGACAACACAACAACCATCTATCCTTCCATCTATCTTGTCCTCATGGCGGTTGTTGATGGTGATGATGAAAGGTCAGGCCAAGTAGCTGTAGGTATCTTTCTGTCCCTCCACTCTGGTCAAGTACTCTTTCTCTATCAATATATCAATGCATTTCTGGGAAGAAGAAAAAAAATTCAAAAACTGAGTAGTTGAGTCCAGACAAGTTTTCCAATATCTGTGCATTTCTGAAATGATTTTTTTTAACCAAATCAAAAATAAGGGGGGGGGGGGGGGGGGGGGGGGGG
>JBCHJU010112880.1:0-10639 GCA_039654505.1 Plocamopherus imperialis | reverse complement strand
CCAACTACAACAGACCTGCAAGTACATCTACATGACTTTGAACCGAAGGGCTAACACCCAAGTGTCGCTGGATCAATGACAACAACAAATAAAAAATAAAATTCCACTCAAATCATTCCCGGAGGGCTATTGGTCTTTTGATTTTTTAACAGAAAACGAGCATCAGCCACAAGTGCAGCGCCGTAAACGGAGGCAATAAGTGTAAATAGCCTTGCCCAAGGGTTAAATCACAATGTCCCGCACTGGATTCGAACCACCAACCTTTCGGTTGTCAGCCCAAAGGGCAACCAATTGTGCCACTGTGACCACTAAACTACTAGAATCTACTCACCATATGTCCACATTTCTAAGTAAATCCATTTTCATTTCCGATAACTCAAACTCCGATCAACAAAGTAGTGCATGATCAATTGCCGTTTCCATGTTATGATAAAAGATTTATTTCATTCATTTCACATTTGAAAATCAATGTTACTATGTAAGCTTTATTAAAAACTGCCATAAATTGCATTCTTAATTATGTAATTTTTTTCCGAAATGTAGAATAATTCTTGCGCTCTATACATGACCAACACAGTAAAAATGAATGGCCTCCACCAGCCGAGCCTGACTGGGTCAAATGGACGTCCATATAGTAACGAAGTCCACGGCTTATACTTATAGCTTATAATGAAAACCCAAACAACAAAGCTGATAATAACGATAACAACAACAATAATTATAATAAAGACTAGACTAGACTAGGGCCTAGGTGAGATTGCGATAATAAAAATAGGCAAATAGGCAGTTGTGATTGATAGAATGCGCTGGTCAATTTATCAATTTACGGAATGTGCAACTATTGATTGATTGTCGCGCATTCTATAAATTTACAGAAAGCATTGCGCAATTGATCAAACGTGCAGATTTACCAATTGCGCCTAACATCCACTGTGGTGTCCTTTCTAGAATTTGTAGGGATGTCATTGGTGTTTTCTTCCATTTTAATATTATAATGACTTCTTGTTTGTAAATATTGTTGGATATTTTGTCAAGCTATGATTATTATAGTACGGTAGATCTATGTCTAGTGACCGCCTAACATCCTACCAAATTGCCGATAATATGCTCCGACAAATACCAAAATGTCTCTTGCTTCAATTTGCGAATTTTCAAAGAAGGCAAATTTTGTTTAAAAAAATTGTTATTTTTCTTGCCTTTGCACCAAAAAAATTGAGCAAACACACCTATTTCCTCAAAACATAATTTACATAAACTACCACACTTCGAACACTTTAAAAATCTTCTGATGCTTAAAGTCCAAGACAAGTTAAATGGTTATAAAATTCTTCATCCGGCAGAGGCAGAACAAAAAAAAAATTATAAGGGTTTTTTAAATAGCCTATACGAATATTTGAAACGTCATGTTATCCGCTTACGAAAAATTCCAGCCATTACTGAAAACAGGGCATACTTGGAAGTTAACACACTCGGCTCAGTATTTACACAGAGTCTGAGAAACTACTAATATCTTCCCCGTGCCATGCCTTTGATCTTTCATGCTTATAATATCTACTCACTGCCTTGGCCCGCAAATCGGCGCTCACTTTCTTAAACTTTTCTTGCCCCCCATATACCAAGCTTCATTTGGTTATAATAGTCCCTAAAAGAATAACCCTTTTCTTTTTAAGACACTTTGGTTCACTGATTTAATATTCTACTAATGCCGTTTGCCCGCTCTCTCTAAAAAGGGATGGGACAGGGAGGTGTGAGGTGAGGTGTCATATTTACTGTTAAGCCTATGGGCAGACCGATTATTCATACAAAAGGGTATATTGATATCAGTGGGCCAACGCCATGATTTTGCTATTAGGTGGTCACTGCAGTATTATTATTATTATTAGCATTATTATTATTATTAGCATTATTACTATTTGCATTATTACTATTTGCATTATTATTATTTGCATTATTATTATTAGCATTATTATTATTATTATTATTATTATTATTATTATTATTATTATTCGCATTATTAAAAAATAAAAGGCAATACTTGTATTAATTAGGACAAATTGGTGATAAAAAAAAATTTATGTACATTTATTTTAATGACTGTTACATCCTAACATGGATTTTTCCACATGTAAATACATTCATTTGCCTCATAAATGGTCGGTCCAATGCTATAGGGGCGTATGCCAAAATCGAACCTCTTATTATTGTCAGGAGTCTCTAATAAAGTTTATGTTATTTAAACAACCAATCCTGCATCAACAAAGCCATTCGATAAAATGCTTTCTATAAAAGTACATATTTTTGTCTTTGCATGTACAAATTTTGAATAACTACAACTGTCAAGCCTGATTGAAAATAAATGTTTTTGACTTGATGTTTTTGAGTATATATTCTTGTTATAATCAATTTAATTAATTTTTGTTCATTAATTTTTTTTTCTTTTTCTAGGTATTCTGGAGAGTGAATGGATTTTGCTCAGTGAAAGACCTAATAGTAATATTTCTTCAAGATCTACATCTTTAGAGCCTCTAAATAGTTTTGTAAGCTCTTTAGAGCATCAAGATAGTTTTGTAAGCTCTTTAGAACATCAAGATAGTTTTTTAGGCTCTCACAAGGAGATGAGCTTGTGTGTGAATAACACGATTTGTTCACAACAGTACATCAAATCAAGTGATCCAGATCTCACTGCAGCTGCTAGAACATCGCAGAGAAAAAGAAGAATAAGCTCTCAAGACAATGGCTGTGCAATATGTAAGAAGAAAAAAGAGGCCAATCAAAGTGTATGCTCATGTCCCAATGAGCACACATTATGCAGTAATTGTGCGCATAATGAAGTACAGGACATGTTGTTGGGAGATAAGAAGGTAAGTACATTTTGTTGCATACTGAGTACACTCTTGTATTGGAAAAATAAGAGATATTCCCCCAAGTGTTAAATAAGGAGTGAGCATATACTGGATGCGAGAAAAAAAAACGCACAAGACTTTAAGGAGCCCTAACTCCTTTCAATTTGTATCGATCGAAATGAAATTTCATACAAGCATTATTTAACTTATTATTAATATGTATGTAGATTTAAAGCAAAATATAACGTAGCATAATGATTCGCCAACGATTTTAAGGGGGTATACGGGTAGAATATTTGAAGTTTAGCATAAAAAAAATCGAATTTTACTTATCGTCAAAATTAGTACTCAAATCAATCATCTTTCAAACCATATGCAATTTTTACCAAACAGGTGTCTCTAAATACAATAAAATATACTTTGAATGAAGGTAAGAAATGATTTTCTTACTTTAAAGGCCATTTTTTCAATGACCGAACCACAAAACGTTTAGACTTCAAATATCAGAAAGTATTAGACCTAGATTTCTGAAACTTTGCACGTTTGTTAATTATAAGTATTATTAACTGGCTAGAATTCACAATTTTTAAATGAATAGGTTTTTTTGTAAAAAAAAAAGAAAAGAAAAGAAAATGAGCCTGAAATTTGATCGAAATCAGTGCCTCAATTTTTACTTTGAATTCTGAGGCTTGTATAAAAGATAAAGGTCAGGAAGATAACCAGTTAATATTTTTTTTGATTAAACATTATGTTACAAAAATAATTTTCAAAAAATTCCTTTAAACGGCTGAGATTTTAAGATTTTAAGCTAAAACTTTTTGTTTACAAAATCCAAGATGGCGGCAGTTGCCATGGCAACAGGCAAATAAAAAAAAAAAATGGTCTCATACGCTTTCTTTGGTAACAAACATTCATCCTAAACAAGGAAAGTTGCATATTTCTCGTTACTCTAGAAAATGATTTTTTTTTTTGTAGTATATCCCCTTAACTCAGAAAACCTCATATCGACGTTGCGTAAATTATATACAGGGTCTCATGAAAAATTGCACAGCCAGGTACATCGGTTCTCAGGTTTAGAAATCATTTTGCTAAAAAAGCAGTTTATCTTGTAGAGAATTTTATAACGAGTCAATTGAATTAAATCCTAATCAAATTGGTTCAAAGCAAAGTGAAGTTTTATAAATAAAAAAAAAAATGAAAAAATGATTGCATTTATATAGCGCTTTATCCCTGTTGTCAACAAGCTCAAAGTGCTTTACAAGACATTTCCTCTAGCAGGCATGCCCCCCGGGGAGCATACAGTAAAGTGCAGCCTATTTGGCGCAACAGTACCAGTCTGAGTAGGGTAAAGCAATTGGAGTAAATTTTCTTGCTTAAGGAAAAAACCACAAAGGTCGCTGGCAGGAATTTAACCCCCAAGACCTCTTTGTCTCAAGTCTAACACGGTGTCCATTGAGTCACTGTGCCTCTAATTTTAGTGAAGCATGGTCGTTTCAATGGTCATTTTTCACTTAAACCGCCCGGTGACTGCCATGGTAATCTTGTTCAGTTAGGACATTACCATGCCTCACTATTTTGGGCATAAATTCCTCTACGCAGGTCCGATCTTGATGAAATAAAGTGCAATTAACTATTCTAAGGAGACATTGTTTTCTAGCCAAAATCATTTTAAAACCTGTTCCTGGCTGTGCAGTTTTTGGGACCTCCTGTGTATTATTTACACAAAGTTTATATGAGATTTTCTGAGTACGCCTGTTAAAATCATTGGTGTTTCCAGATGATAGATTATATTTTGCTTTAAATCTACATACATATTGATAATTAAGTTAAATAAGGTATTTCTTTAATTTTATTTCGATCTATTCAATGTGAAGAGAGTTATGGCCCCTTAAAATCCTACACATTTTTTTTCTCGCACCCAGTATATCAGGTGGCCCAAGAAAACCTATCTCCAACTTTGAACGCTCAATATATCTTTGTCCCCACCTAACTTTTAAAGAGTTTGGGGACATTACAAAATAAATACATACCCTACAAGGTGTGAAAATATGGGCCTGATTGATTCAAGGGTTCAAAATTATTTGCTCAATATCATGGAAATTGGATATCAGAAGGTTCATTGAAAAGTCTAATGATAATAGAAAAGTAGAAGAGTTTGCGATCAATCTCTGCCAGCGATGTTCATCTATCCTTAGTGAAAATAATATCATACCAGATTACCAAAACTAAATATTTTCCATCAAACAATTATTGTCTGCTAGATTTATCATGCAGAATTTTGTCAGTCAAAAAGAAAATACTGTTCTATTGTTGATAATTTCTAACACTCTTTTAAGTACAGAGTTCACATTTAGACTTAGATCTAGTTTTACCTTGTTGTTCTTTTCCAGACTTGGTCTACTAATAAAAGAATTGTTAGGTCTGGATTTAGATCTTGTTCTTTTTTAGATCTATCTGTTTCTAGATCTAGGCTTTCCTGCTTTGATTATCAAGATGGTACTCAACAAAACACACTCTTGGTGGACATACAAACTGTCAGTGACCGTCGAATGGGAGTAAATGCTGTCTCAGTCTTGATAATAGCTGACAAACTCAGATAGCTGAGTATTCTTGTCAACACTCAATGTGCTATCTGATACTGTCTCAACAGTTGTATGAATCCATATTTTAATTGCTGTCCTATTTATCTTTTTGAAATGTTGCGTGGGAGTACAAAATTATTTGTTCTATGAGACTGCCTATTTATAAGTAAGTCAGTTTCCTCCTTCTCTCTCTCCGATTATCATGTGATATGTGGTTAATACACTTGTTTTTCCTGCTTCAATAAGTAGGTCAATTTGATCTTTCGTATTTGTTGTTAATGACCTGTGAGTTCTGCCTTTTCTTTACACATTATCCTCATTTAAGATAACGGCACTGTTGTCAGCTCCATGATGTAACTAAGTTTCTGTTCCTATTATTACATTTGCTTAAATTAAATTGCACTGTTCATTTGAGTTAATGAGGGTGTCTTTCTTATTAAGTTACTAATTAAGAATTGTTTTTAATTCAAGAATAATATACTATACAATGTAATATAATGTTTATGACTTGAATATATAGAATAATTAATTGTTTATTAAGAAACATTGACACTGCCTTCATCAAATGTAGGTAGCCATTCATATTCATATTTCCGCAATACCTTCAGATTGTAGAATAAACTCCCTACCCAGTTAAAGAAAGTAGAGACAGAAGATTTCAAGCAGAAACTTAAATGTACAACACAAATATCAAAATACTAGAATAAGAAAGTACTTTAGGTTCGTTGACAAGAATACTCAGCTATCTGAGTTTGTCACCTATTATGAAGACTGAAGACTTAAGACAAAGTTTTTTGAAGTTCAGCACCAAATATTTCAAACTGTCTGGTCTGATTTTTGTTTTCTTTGAGTAATTGTTTTTATAATTGTATAGTAAGGTTTTTCTTCAGTATTATAAAGAATTTATAAACTATTTTGATGCCCTTTTCGTGAATCATTTTCTTTTTTGTTTGGTAGTTTTTTTTATTTGATGCTGTCTTTGAATATACAGTTGTTACCACCTAACATCCCATTGCCTAACATCCTTTGATTTAAGCTCAATTGTGCTTATCCATTCATTAAACATTTTTGTGAAAGATCCTGGATAAATTCTTATTCATTTATTGTGTAAGTAATAGTTTGAATGGGAGTTTTTCTATTATTGCTTTAGATTCAACCTATAAAATTGCCATTTTTCTGTTCTTGTTCAAGGTGATTGCTAAACAATAAGATATTTAAAATGATTGACAGGACGAAAACTAAATCATGTCCTTAGATTTGACTTTTGCCACAACCTCTTTAGGGGCTTGTTGTCCATGGGATGTCAGCATGATGATTACGAATCATTATAAAATGATTATATGACTTATCTCCTTTGTTGTGGCGTAATATATCAGTACGGCTTAGATCCCACTTTTCCATTTTCCATGTGTTAGTTGGTCACTACCGTATTATATTTACTGTACTTGGTCTTTGTTTGGGAGTAGACATAGTTGTTGGAACAATGTTTCCCAAGGCACAGTCTTTCAGGTCATATATTTCAGCTGTCAAATTTTGTGCTTATTTTGATTTAAATGAGCAGTTTGGCTTTGTCACGTTCTTGATTTATTTTCACCTTCAGCATGGATATTTAAGTCCACACATGATACATAATTTAATTCTTTTCTCTTTACAGGCTGCCAAAATAAAGTGTAATGTACCTGGTTGTGGATGTCATTTTTCTGATGGTGAATTTTGCTTTTTTGTCAAGTGATACTGTCCAACATAAATTTGCTTCTATTGTCCAAGAAGTTGTAAAATTGACGTTTATAAAGCTATGTTGGTAGAGTTAGAGCTAGTTTTCATTAGATGAACACCCGCAAATTTAGAAATATCCCTCTTGTGTATAAAATTACACAAATCTGCATGCAATGAGTAGAAAACTCAGTCCTCCCTCTTATTCTTATACAGTTTACCATCTTGGATTGGTTAGAGTTCTGTGTAGCCTGAGAGGTTTTGACAAATTAATGATAAAGGACTTCTTTAGGGCCTCTTTTAAATCTACTGTGTCTCTTAACTTGGGTTCTATCACTATACACAAATTTAGTTCAAGATTGTATGTTGTAGCTTTCCTGTTTACTAGCAATGTTTTGTTTTTTTTTGCATTTATTGTCATTCCTCTTTTGCTAATTCATTGTTTAGTATGTTAATATTATACTGCAGTTTATCCTCTGACTTTCCAAATCCTAAATCATCGGCAACTTAAAGCATTGAAAAATTTACTGATTTAAGTTTCTTCAGACCAACATTCATATTCTTCATTTTATTTTTGAGCAGGCCTTTGCAACTAAATCCATCAATATGATAAACAGAAGAGGGTTTGGGATATGGCCGAAACAATTCCGTTGACATAAAATTATGTAGAAAAGCACATAATCATGAGAAAATTTGCTAACACGGATACATTCTCTTAATTTTGCAGTGGTCTCAGATGTAAGCATTGCAGATTTTAAGGTCTTCTTTCAATCTTTCAAGGTCAATTCTGACTGTGTTGTGTGAAGCATATTAGAATGACTTGTGGGAAAAAATAATGAGATATGAAGATGATGATGATAATATGACCATGTCATATTGTGAATGTGTATATATATTTATACACATAATGTGGTATTTAGTTTTAATGTTATAGCCTCTCTCCATCATTTTTTCTTAATGATTTGTTTTGGTCATGGTTTATTACTTTTTTATTTCTTGCACAGAGGAGTTGTGTAAAGTCTTGTCCAGTTTTACAGTCAAGCTTTTAAATCAGAAGATTGACAAGGATTATTTACAATATATTAAAAATTGGATTCTTTCAAGTCCAGGAACTAAATTTCAAACTCGGTAAGAATGCTTTAAATAAAATTGATGAAGACGAAATGTAATAGAGCCTTTAGATGCAGAGATATATCATAGTGATATCCATGTGGTTTGGAAGAAAGCGACAAATTGCTATGTGTAAATGGAAAATTGCTTCATGTAAATGCGCTAAAACTGTCCCCCTTGGATATCTTAGAGATTTGGCCGCATAAATATCTTTGCGTCCAAGTCACACGATAAATTTTCGCTGCGTCTAAAGGCCCTATAACTCTTCTTTTTATATTTTAATTCCTGTCATGTTCAATAATGGTTCTTAATACTTATTGTTAAATGAATATATTTTGTGAACATGGCAACAAACAAAATTTGGTATGTCAAACATTGAAATTCTTTGGATTAGTTACCTCACCCTGAAGAAATGTTAAAAATTTACAAACACAAAAAGTCCAAGTATAATGACACCTTTAAATAAAAACAAATTTGTAAAAAATCCCAATTCAGAACAATGAAAGTGAAAAATAATCTTGTTGGAGGCACAGTGGCTCAATGCATAGAACGTTGGGCTTGAGACCAAGGGGTCTTGATTCCTACCAGCGACCGTTGTGTTTTTTCCTTAAGCAAGAAAATTTACTACAAATTGCTTCACCCTACCCAGTTGCCAAAGGGGTACCTGGCAATAGGCTGGTAAATGGTGTGCCTAATAGGCTGCACTTTAATGTATACTCCCCTGCTCCTGCTGGGGGAATAAATGTATTGTAAAGCGTTTTGAGGCTTCAGAGGAAAGCGCTATATAAATGCAATATTTATTTTTATTTTATTTTTGTTTAGCTATGCTTTCATTTGGTTCCTTCATAAATGAAATGTATCCTAGCATCAGTAACAGTCTCGTTTGGAGATTTCTCACTGGATGCCAGAAACATTTTCCTTCAATAATATAGAATGACGTAAGAGGCAGTGCCCTCTTATAGTTCATATCAACTAAATCATGTCCTTACAATTTTTCCATCCCAAAACCATCTCAACTCTAAAGGGGCATCCACAGCAGTTGTCATTTAGCAGGCGTGTTGTCCAAGCATACAGTCAAGATCTTCCAGAGCCCTAAGTGGAGTCTTCATTGTTTTTATTGAGTGAATTTTGTCAAAATATAAAACATATGTCGAGATTTTATTTTTGAGAACTCAGTGTCATACCTATGACAGCAGAGATTTGAACCTGGATCGCTAGGGTCTATTGTGTCCTCTGACTAAAAGATGCAATAAAAGTAGGTTGATGAGGAATCTATTTAACACAGATCAAGATCAATTGTAAAGTTCATTGGGGTTATGATTGTCATCAGCTGGTGTGTGCGTGTTGTATTGCATCACATTGAAGGAAACAGTGGGAATGGATTGTTTAGGGGATCTGGACATATTTGGGTATGGCTAAATTGTTGATAGAATTGTGAACAGGTATGAATTATAAATTCTAGATTTGAGATTAAATTCATCTAGTGTCAACTGAGTCTTATGATTGATTGATTGGATTTTCTTTTTCAAATTTTGCCAGGGAACAATTTGCTGAAGCTGGTTTTGTGCAGGAAGCAGATGAAAAATGCTCCAAGTCATGTAGACCAAAGTTTGATCTTGGAGTGGAATCTATTGAGTTGCCCGAGTATTGGAAACCAATGAAGGAGTCTCAGGTATCAAGTGAATTGGCCGTTTTTAAGCACAGTGGGGCTGCCCTACAAAGCGTTTATTTTTTTTTTTCAGAAAATCCTCAGATCACTTGTGCAGATTTTGAACCCCAGAAATTCCAAGCAATTTCCAAACCACTATGAATATCTTAATGAATTGGGGTGCCACCAATTGTGCCAATGGCTAAAGTATGATTGGAGGGGCAGTGGCGAGTGTTCAAGGTGTTGGGACTCCAGACTGAAAGATTCCGGGTTTGATTCCCACCTCGGACCATTTGTGATTATTCTTTGAGCAAGAAAATTTACTCCAATTGCTTCACTCCACCCAAATGAAAATGGGTTACCGTCATATAGTAGCGTTGTATGTCCAAAAAAATTGTAAATCACCTGACAGGCTGAGGTGACATCCTATGTGGTATGCATTTGCTTCTGTGTGGCGAAGTAATTGTGAAGTGTCTAGAGCATGGCTGTGCTATTGATAAGTGCTATATAAGTGCAATTTTACGCATTTTTTCTTTTCTTAGTATGATAGTTATCAGTTTGATTCTTCAATTCAAATGTTAAATCAGTCCCCATGTATGGTTGCAAAACCTGGAAAACCACCAAAAGCACCATAACAAAAATTCAAACTTTTGTCAACGGATGTTCGAGAAAAATCTTAAAGATCAAATGGGAGGACAAAATAAGAAATGAAGAAGTTTGGAAAAGAACTCAACAAGCACCCA
>JBCHJU010112769.1:0-10639 GCA_039654505.1 Plocamopherus imperialis | reverse complement strand
TTGTCCCTACCAGAATTCTTGCCAGGCCCTCTTCCCAGTCCGCTTCCACGAGGAATGTTCACGTGGACCACGGGGGGTTGCCCATGCACAGACTCACAGTGTCTGCAATCCCCTCACCCAGCGACTCTGAAAACCGGCCATTCGGCCATACCGTGTTGACCGCACGGCTGGCCTTGGCCTTTGGGATTTCCTTCATCAAAGTCACGGAGAAATCTCGGGGCCAGGCTCCATGCTGAACGCGTCCCATTGCGTTCACCCACTGCTTGTTGTACCCCAACATTGTGGGGCATCTTGATGTTAGACCATATTGTACAGTGCGTTTCACAATGCATAGTCAATGTTCGACTCATATATTCTATATTTGTGCCAAGAGGTGCGTGATACCTCTTAAAGGAAATTTTCGCTGGGTATAAGACAAATTCATGTGTTGTCGTGGCGTCGCTGCTATTCGTTGCCCAGCCAAATGAAATACAATCAGAAATCAAACACATATACATTATACACGCACACTCACACACACGAGCAAAACGAAAAAAAAAATAGAGTGAAAAACAAATAAAACATAAAAAACAACAACAAAAACAGAAGGAAAGATAAATAAATAAATGAAAAAATAAAGAACAAAAAAAATTAATAAAAGAAAGAACATAAGCGAGAGAATATTAACAAGGAACAAAACAGCAACAACAACAACAACAAAAAACAAAGAAAGAAAAAACCCCCAAAAGATTAACAAAGTATGGAAATAAAGCAAATAAAACATACTATACAATACAAACAAAAGAAAACAAAAACAAAACAAATCAAAACAAAACAAAAAAGAAAATAAAGAAAATGCATAAAATAAAGAAAACCATCAAATCAAAATTAAGTTATGAAAATTGAAGAGTAAAAAGCTAAAGAAAAGTAAAGAAAATAACCTAACGAAAAAAAATAATTTGAAGAAAACAAACAAAGGACAATAAACTAAAAAAAAATGTAAAGGGAAAGAAGCTAAAGAAGAGTAAAGAAAATACATTGTAAACTAAAAAAAGAAAGTAAAGAAAATAAAGTAAAGAAAAGTAAAGAACATAAACTAAAGAGAAGTAAACAAACAACTAAAGAACATTGAATAAAATAAAATAAAGAAAAGTAAAGAATACAATTAATCTTGCTAAACCATTGCAAAGGAAACGTTTCGTGTTATTGTATTTCAATAGGTAAATGAAAGATAAAAACAAAAGAATAAACAAAACGACAAAAATAATTTCTATTTAAATTTGTCGCGACATTTCAAAGAAAACCAAAAAGAAACGCCCAAGAAAAACAACGAACAAAAAAAAACTGAAATCGACAACAAACAAAAATGAAGGCAAAAAAAAAAAGAAGAAAGAAAAAAGAAAGAAAAAGGAAAAGAAAAAGACAAAAAAAAAAAAAAGAAAAGAAAAATAGTAAAGAAAAACAAAAGCCAAAAGCAAAAGCAAGCACTAAAAGCATGAAAGAAACCCGATAATGGCACTTCCCCATGATGTCCATCTATGATTGCCATTCAAACTCAAAGGGTAGTGGCACCGTTCCATGGTGTCTATTGCTAGCCTACTAAACTGTAGGTTTGATGGCACAGTCCCATGATAACTATGACTAGCCTATCAAACTCTAAGACTAATGGCACTGTCCTATGATGTCTATGACTAACCTACCAAACTCTAAGACTAATGACACTATTCCGTGATGTCTAGGACTAGCCTACTAAACTCTAAGGTTAATGACACTGACCCATTATGTCTATGACTAGCCTACCAAACTCTAAGACTAATGGCACTGTCCTATGATGTCTATGACTAACCTACCAAACTCTAAGGCTAATGGCACTGTTCCATAATGTCTATGACTAACCTACCATTCCAAGCATTGTTCCATGATGTCTATAACTAGCCTACCACTCCAAGGTTAACGGCACTGTCTCATTATATCTATGACTAGCCTACCAAATTTTAAGGCTAATGGCACTAGCCCATGATGTCTATGACTAGCCTACCAAACTCTGAGGTTAATGGCACAGTTCCATGATATCTTTGACTAGCCTACCAAACTCTAAGGTTAATGGACTAGCCCATTATGTCTATGACTAGCCTACTAAACTCTAAGACTAATGGCAGTGTCCCATGATGTCTACGACTGCCTGCCAAACTCTGAGGGTAATGACTCTGTCCCATGATATCTATGACTAGCCTACCTAGTTTATTTCACTTTGCCATTGTGTCTTAAATCTATGGCTACCCTGTCAATGACACTTTGCAATGGTGTCTATTATTGCCATACTGATTTCTAAGGCTTAGTGCAGTGTCCCATGATATCTGTCTAGGACAAGCGTACCAACCTCTACGTCTAATGGGACTTCCCCATGGTGTCTATAACTACCATATCAAATTCTAAGGCTAATGGCAATATGCCACTATTTCTATGAATACCATACAAAACTCAAGGTTAATGGCACTGCCCGATGTTATTTATGACTACAATTACAAACTCTAAACTTTATAGCACTGTGCCATGGTATGTATGACTTCTCTAACAAACTCCACGAGAGTCAGTCGTGTCATACGTGCAAGTCAATATTCACGTCATTAGTATCTATTAAGGGGTCATGCCTAGAGAAATATCCTTGTTGTTTATTGAGATTGAAGGGAGAACTGCCATATACCAATACGTTATCATTTCAAAATTTCTGTGATAGTAATGGTAAATTTTGACTTATCTCATATATCTACACAACTTTACAAGTCAGTTGAAGAGACCTTTGATATTCGGTGTTGCTGCATCCTAGGGACTGTTGAGATCATAACGGCAGTAGAAAAAGAAAAAAAGGACCATTTTGCATGGTTTTGGCGTATTTATCTTAGAAATGAGCCATATGTGTCCACATAAATATGGTGACATAAAACAAGTGCATATTCAATTGTGCGCATACATGTACGACAAAATAGTTGATGTATCATTTAAAACTGCGAACAGTTTCAGGGACCCTGAAAGTATTCCTATCAATGGAGATAAAAAAAACAACCTGGAAATACATAGGCTCTGTACTATTATGCAACAAAGCACACATTCTTTGGCAGGTAGAAAAGCTGCCGATGCATGGTGGATATGGTTGAGTGTATGCAGACATATTCCTCCAAATTAAAGGTCGACATGAGCTGTACTGATCGCTCTTCTGATTTCTGAAGGTACACATGGAGTCCAATAAAGTTGTATTCCCCGCTAGTAACGGACACGCCTTGACTAGGCATTGACCTTGGACCCTACTGGAACACAAGGTCAGGAGGAGAGTTCTCCATCTCACGCGGTTCTGAGCCGCCTTCTTCAATTTGGCCCGTGACCCGCCTGCAGCCTTTGCCTCGTTTTAAACAGATCTCTACGTCATCCTTGGTCTTCCCACCCCGCAAGCGTAAAGAATGGCCGTCAACAAAAACATGAACTGTTATTACTGGAAGTGAAACATTTGAAATAGAAAATAGATCAAACCAAGGATCAATAAGAAAAGAGAATTCCTACAGAATCAGTATTGGACTCGACATGAAGAAGTCAAAAAGAGCGTACCGAAAGAAAAGAGACAAATGATACACGACTTTACAGAAGAAGCAGAAGAGGCAGGGAACATGAAAAGGCTCGACAAAGGAACATGAAAAGACTCTATGAGATTACCAGAAACACCTCCAGGAAGAATACAAGCCCACCCCAGGGTGTTAAAGATAGAAATGGACATACCTTCAATAATGATGCAGAACAAAGAAAAAGATGGGCAGAATATTTCAGAGACATTCTAAACAGAGCACCACACCAGCAGAAACAGCGGTAACCTTTGGCATGTCATTGTTTCACCTTTCTGTGGCTGGGTGTTTTAACTTAGACCTGTAAACCTGTCACGTCCTGCACCCAGCGCCTTCACCATCCCCTCCAGTCTCCTTTTTGCGACTCAGCTTATTGGCAGCTGTGCAAAACCTTGATCTTAATCTTGAACTATAAGATTAAAAAGACTTGAATATAGTTCATCAATGCAAAAGTCGTGATACATCGACTACTTTAGCAAGAATGAGCATGGGCCTATTTGTCTCTTACATTTTAAGATTGAGTCACAGTCAACTATATGGTTTGGTAGCGAATTCCCAATCACGAATTGCTTGAGGGAAAACACTGTGTTTGTAGGCGTCGGTTCTGGTGTACGGAATAAGTTGTGTTTGGTATTGTTCCTTATAGCTCCTTGTAGAGGACCTTTGGTCATCATCCTGCCATCTCATTACTCCAAATAGAAAGCCCTGAGATCGTCCTCTATGGATGTGCTGGGCTATACCTCAAACAAACAAACAAACAAACAAACAAACAAACAAACAAACAAACCTCTGGTCATCATATTTTCCTCTCTGCAGTTGGACTGTTGGGCGTGTCCAAATCCCATTGGCTGCCTTCAACTCTCAGTGGGCGTTTGACCTTTTCTTCCTTGTGGATTCCTTACTGATAAAGGATTGAGCTGGAACAATCAGGGGAGAAATAGGGTGGGGAAAAGTTCGATGAGAAATGTGAACTATGCATTTAACACATAGGTGGGACTTCTGTAGTTGGTGGGGCCAAGAGGGGCCCATTGGAAGGTGAGGAGCCCAAGCAGCTCCAAGGAGTCTGGTCTATTTGCCATTTTCCCATAGCTGGGGAGTTGAGTTAGTTGGGGACATGGCGTGTAGCACGCACCGGTCTCTTCTGTCCACTGCACTTGCACGGAGTCCCAACCTCACTGCCCTTCGACCCCCCCCCCCATACAGCGAGTTATACATCCCTCCACTCGGTCGCCCCAATTGCAAACCTTGTGAATCAGGGTCACCACATGAAGGCGGAGCTATGGAGACTTGTTTGTACGAGGGTGGCTTTTTGTTGCTGCCGTTGCTGCAAAAACCTTACTATCAACAGCAGAACAGCTTTAGCCTAGGCAGCGATCACTATAGCAGTTTGTGAGTGGCCATGGTCTTGCGTGACAATAAGCTTTCAGCAGGTGGACTATTTTGCCCAAACCCTACTGCACCCCAAGCTGCCTATGAAAACAATGATGGCTTGTCGTTGTTTAGACAACGATTATTATGAAATCAACTGGAAATACATGAAAAAAATCTGCAGGGAGAGGGAAAACTCTACAGAAACAACAGACGTTTTGAAACCAACAAATGGTTTTCACCTAATGTTTGTTTCTTCCTCATCATGTCTTTAATCTTGTGCATTTTATATTGTCCATCATGGCCTTCCAATCCAATTTCGTTTGGGACTCAATACGTCTGAGTAATACTGTTTTGACGATCGTGTTTCCATCTTGTGGGATTGACCTAAGTTGTTTGATTAATTGATTGATTGATTGCTTTACACCCCTTAACCATTTGGGTCATCTCAGGATGGAGAGAGATGGGGAAAAGGGGTGCCAATGAGGAAAAGAAGCATTTAGAATAATAATACAATGCTATGATAATGATAATAAAATGTAGCAAAAAGGAGAGATGATTTACAGGGAAAATAGAATCGTCTCTCAAAAGTAATAAAACAATGGCCATCATGCCCCAAAAGATGCACCACGATAGCCCCCCCCCCCTCCTCCTACACCCCCCTAGGATGCTCTATCACCCTTTGGGTGCAAAAGCACTCGGTGTTTCTAGATAGCAAGTGAACCCGTTCGTGACACAAAGCACATGAATGGCCGATAGCCAGTGGCGTGCACACTTGACGGAAACATCTTCCGGAGAATTACTGCATTAATGTTGCACCCAAAGGAGGGACTTTATTGTCATAGGATTGACTGGAAGGCGGCCCTAGTGCCGGACCTACTTGTCGTTGGGCGTATGCCGTTTTCCGTTACAGGGCTTCCCTGTTATCTAATCTCTGGTCAATGGGTTATGGTACCTCCATCATCAACGATCAAAGTGGCAAAAATTGCTTGTTCATGTTTTAGCCATCTCAGACTTTGCGTTGTGTTTTTGTCTGTTTGAGTGTTCTGGCGTGGGAGTCTTTCCCGAGAGCTTTGTCTCGACTGTCACCAAGCCAATGGGCAAAGATCCAAGAGCTGCTGGAACGATAACAACAATAACAACAGCAACAACATTGTCATCTCGACTGTCAACACAGTCCTTGCAGGTTGTTGCTGTCATCTCCTTTGCATTGCGTCCAGCCCTTTGAGTTTTATTGTTAGCAGTCACGCTAACCATACAAACGCACACGGTGACTTTGGTTTTCCATATGCCTCAAGCTGAGATTTGTCTTTAGAACTACGTTGTCTTTCTGTCCGTTGCTATTGAGCTAGACTTCTTTGGATTTGGTAACCCCCTCCCCCCCAAGTCTCATTCTCACGTTTTCCTCTCTAAAACATTCATCCAGGAGCTGACTGTCTACCTGTTTGTCCTGTCTTTTGCGGTTCATGATACGGTCTGGGTTCCATTCCTTTTTGAGTAGAGACAACCATTGGTTTTTAACTTCTTTGATTTGTTTATTGTTTTGACTAAATGTCAAGAATGAATTTGATATCTTGGATGCATTTGGCTTCTAAAGCTGAAGTCTGCCTATCTCAGCTTATAACAACAGAAACACCATGAGGGCAAAAGAGATTTAAGCTTTTGGTGACTATCTGAAGTAAACTCTCTACGTTTTATACAATGTGTTTGCCTCCACGTAATGACGGATAACACACAGCTCAAATTTATTATACCATGGCCTGTTGATGTCAGAGACACTGCCTGTAATCTTGTGGGAATTTCAACCACACTGTTTCATTTCTGACCTATTGACTACAGGCTGACAAGCTACCTATACGTCCAACATTTTCATGCTCCCCACAACCTCCTCCCTACCTCTTACTTGATTTATCCATCTAACAACAGACCATCATTGTTTGGTTCTCGTATCGTACCCATTATTAGCAGTCTTTGTTCCAATAGGATGTCCCGTCGTTACTTATGAATCCTCTTTTTTTAATGGCTACTTATCGTGTATTCTGAGCCATTTATGTTTCGATATTTTCACATCACTGGCGGGCTCTGGTTATTCATAACGAATCACTGTCTCTAAACGATTAGTTTTTGAAAGACTGTTTTTGTTTTATCCAGCCCATATACATGTGTATACCAGTATTGTTCTTGTAGAAACCTCGTGTCCAAGACTTTTTGCAATGACGTGTAAAGTATTCTAATAAAGTAAACTTAAGTATATTTTATCAGAAACGTATTATAGGAATGTTTTATACCTGACTCAGTATTTCGATAATATGCGTTTTATGATGGCCGAAACACGCAATTAATTGCGTCTCCTATCTCTATATCTACATGCTCTTTCTCAGGAAACCCTACATCGACTATAATTTTTGCTTGTTATAAAATTTTGTCTTATATGTTAGGTTGTATCTCAGTATATCCATGCCCTTTCTAAGGAAAACTGAGAGACACCTACATTATATCCCATACTATCTTTGATGAATCGACTTGTATCTATTTTGTCATTCTTTGATGCATATTTTTAGTATCTCATGCTCAGTATATCCATGCCCCTTTAAAGGAAAGCTGAGGTAATGCCACGGATGTCTAGATCCTATATATCTGATGTGTTCCACAGATGAATATTATTATGGTTGCACAAATTTCACGCCTCTACTAACCATTTATGCTATGGTGAGGATAGCTGAATATCATGTTTATCCCAGTATATTCATGCCCGTTGTAAGGAAAGCTGGGATTTATATTATATAGACGCATATTTTCACACCAAATCTGTTCGCAACATTTTTTTATATTAGAAGCCGGAGTCTAACAACAAGAATCGAGTGGACATATAATAATAGAATCATATTTCTGTGTTTTTTTTTAATTATTTAATAGTCTTTTAAAAATAGCAGTACACGTAAATTATGCATTATGATTAACCTTACTCAGAGATGTTGGAAATCGAAAGATATATGGTTTGGAATTTGTTAACTTGGATCAGCCCTTTAAAGAGGATTAATAAGAATTGTGAACAAAGAGATAATCTTAATAATTGAATACAAAGCTCCAATATTCTCATCCCTCCTTGGAGATTAAATTGACCGTCACTGTTTTTGAGCTTTCATTCATATTCATCTGAATAAAATGAAATGCTTACTTATCTTTGTTCCCATTTGCTACCCTTACATAATAATATGTGAATTTCTGTTTGATTCTTAATTATTGATATTGGACCATATTCCAGTGATCTGAATTTTCAAGTTAATTCCCTTTCTCTGCTACGAGTACCTATTTACACCTATTTTTGCTTCTTTCTTCTTATCTCAGCAAAATGTCTGTTCAGACCTGTTTTTCGCTACTAATCCAGCCTTTGACAGCCATGTGTTCAACCTTGTCACTTGTAAATCCTTGAAACTCATTAGGTTTTAGTTCGTCTTTGTTTGTTATTCTCTCAACAAAATAATGAAATGTTGGCATGGTAGCAACTGATACTCAGCTCTGGGAACCTGCTGTAGTGTTTTCGAGTACTTCATGTACTTGCCATTTGAGATAATCTGCAAAATTCAGGAGAAGATTCACTACTACTCAAAAATGTTCACGGTCACTCAGACTTTGGTTTTCCAAGACTGTCCTTGTCAGAATTGGTATAAAAATAGTGTTTCCCATTCTCGATTGATTTTGAGACTAAAGGGGAAATTTTCTTGAGGTAAACGGCTAAAATGACTTTGCTCTCCAACAGGCAAAACTTTGGACTAGGAAAGAATTTCGAAACCTTTGTCTTCATGACGGGACTGGGGACAAGAAACCACTGTACTCTTGTACACAATATGAAAATTAAAATGGCTTTGGGTAAAAAAATATAAGTGGTCCTTCCAAGCCTTTCGACTCATATCGACTCATATGTATTCTCCATACAAAAGCTGATGTTCTCGGCACTAGCCATATGAACTTCATGCTTCACTTCCATGAAGGAGGGTATCGAGAACACAAGCTTGGGTCCCTTTCATATTTGCGTTGAATGTTAGCATGGCTTTGTGCCACATCTTCTTTGCTAGGCATGGCATTGCCGTTGCAGTTACATTTTCACTTATTCGCGCAATGAGCGGATTGTTGGAGTTGGAGACTGCAGAGCCGAGGTAATTATAGCTGTCGGTCACCTCCAAAAAAAAAAAAAAAGGAGTATCAGGAGGAGAGGGAAAAGATAGCAAGAGGATTAGAGAAGGAACAAACGAAAAATCAATTGGCTTACATTGAAAGGAAGAGCAAAAAGAGGAAAAAAAAACAAAACAAAAACAAATAAAAAACAAGAAACAACAATCAAACAGCAGAATCAATAACAGAACCAGAACAAAAAGGGCAAACAATGTAATGATTTTTGGCAGGAAAAGTCAAAAGTCAATTTTGGGAGGACAAAGAAAAAAAAATGATGCTGAAAAGATAATGAAAACTGAAAAAGTAAGAAAAATAAGGATGAAAAGTTTGAGAAAATAAAAACTAAAATTTAACAAAACACAAAGTTATGGCATATGGAAAGGGGCAAAATGGAAGAAAATTTAAAATAGCAGAGAACGAAAACGTCGCTATTGCCGCCAAGCCATTCTTTTGACTGTCAGTATGGTTTACATCTTAGTTACATCTTAGTTGTCCCATAATGATGAGGTGCTGCAGGCACGGGTTAAAAGCAGTGAGTCACGTTGGGTCTGGATGTTTGGCCTCTAGATCTCTTCGTGACTTTGGTTAGGGAATAACGAAGGTCAAGGTTGGCTTTGGGGTCAGCACGGTATGATCGAGTCGTCGGTTTTGGGGGTCAATGAAAGGTGAGGGGACAGATATTGTGCGTCTGTGGATGGGTAACCCTTCTGGTCTGCGGGAAAATTCCTTGTTGAAGCTGGCTGGGAGTGGGTCTGGCAAGACTTCAGGTCAAGACAACGGCAAGGCAGTCGGCACTCTGCTGTCATTTGATTGAAGTTTGGAGATATGTGAGCCAATGAGCACAGACGACGGATTCTGTCTGTCCTTTGTCTATTTTACTTTTTCTATTCTCTTTCACATCTCTGTGTCTAATTCCAATTACATTATGTAGGGCCTACCTTGAAATAACATCAGTATGTATAAAGTATGTTGAATTTTATTCACAATGTTAGGTTTACTGCTTTACCTCAAGTATGTTTACAATTTCGGATTCTGTTGATTTTTTGTCAACATTTTTTATTTCCAGATACGGATAAACTGAACTAACAAAGATGGCTGTGGCATTACCAATTGTACTTCATTTATTTGTGGCAAGGACCTGATGATGTATCTGGACTGAAAAGGTAAATTGTATGAAATAAATTGAATTCATCTGCGCCCAAAATGGAAAGTTTGTCTAATTTAAAGATAAACGAAAATTAAAACACAAGGGCTTTCTTTTCACTTTGATTAGTATTAAGCATTTTACTTATCTTTTTATCAGATTTGCAGGTTTTTGTCTCTCTCTTCTTGTTCTGTGTTTATGAGTTTATTGTTTGTTTTTTGTTGTTTTTGTTTTGCTGGGGTTGTTTTGTTTTTTTGAGTTTTTGTTGTGTTTCTTTTTTTTTTTGCGGGGGGAGGGGGGGGGGGAAGGGGGTGGTTTTTTGTTTTTTTTTTTTTTCTTTTTTGTTTTTTTTTTTTTTTTTGTT
>JBCHJU010112658.1:0-10642 GCA_039654505.1 Plocamopherus imperialis | reverse complement strand
CCCCAACAAACAACAAAAACAAACAAAACAAACAAAAAAAGAAAAAGGATTTTCCTCATATCTCAATGCACGTTAAAAGAAAATTATTACAGAGGCGCTACTTTGATTCAACCATAAAAATACAATTGTAACAATGAATGATGATTAAACTCAGTGATTTTTTGTTTTTGTTTTGTTTTTATCAAACATCTCTTGCACAGAGTATGCTTGAACAATAAGTATATTTAATTTTATATCTATTATATATATTTATAAGTATATGATATGATATGATACAAAGTCTCATGATAAAATTGAGAGGTGAAGCTAAATATTATTACATACTTAAACCCCTTAGACTGAGACCATGATTGAATGAGTGAGTGGATACATGACATTAATAATAATAAATAAATAAAAAAGGGCTGTAGTTGTTGTCACATTAGACTTTTACTGCTCCCATACGAGATGTGCCCACAACTGTATACATTTAAAAAAAAAAAGAAGAAAAAAGCAATATAAACACCAATAAAATAAAATGTATGTCCAAACAGATTCACTGGTTTATTCCTTCTTGTACCTGAGGTCAAATAAGACGGTAAAAGCTGTGAAAAATAAAAACCCCAACAAAAGAAAAGTGAAAAAAAAAGAGGGGGGTGGGAGAAGCGTTTGTGATGTGGAAGGGTTGGGGAAAATCCTTTCTCTACATGGTAATTGTCAAAAGTATCTGAATGGTAATCATGACAAAGATGATATGTTGTGGTGAGAGATATTCTAAAAATGAAACACCCGATTCTGCTAACTTTGATTGGCACGCCTCTCAAATAAAATGCTTCCCTTTTAAACAAGAATATTTTTAAGTACAACCAACAACAAAAAGCATCAAGATACATTATATTATAAAGGGGGAAGTATGCCTCATGAAAGTCAATAGACATGTAATACTGGGGGTGGGGAGGTTGGTGGGTGGGTGGTTAGAGGGGTCAGATGGCGGGGGCTGGGGAAGGAAAAAAAAAGAAAGGATGCATACATATCACCAAAGTCTACTGTAAGCCTTGCCTGGTACAGCTGAAAAGAAAATGTAGGCCTATGTAGCTAGGGGGGACAAAAGAGAAGGGTGGATGACAGACTGGGGAAGGCTCATGGAAGATGATTGAAATTATTATGTAACAATGATGATTGATCAATAATTTAAACAAGTTTCATAACTATTATATTCTTTTCATGAGGAACAAAATGATGAACAAAAACATCCACATCATTATATTATAGCAACAATATCAGATAACAATGGAGGAAAAAAAAATCATGAACACATTGAGAATTTGTTCCAAGGAAGAAAAAAAAATCATACGGCAGAAAGTGAAATCATAATCATAATAACGGTAATAAAAATAAGAGCAAATTAAAATTAGGTGAAATGTAACAAAAATTTACAGCTCTTTTTTCAGAAGAACAAGTAGTTACATAAATTCAGTGCTTTTATTGACAGAAATATTGTACAAATGTAGCAACATTAAATGCTCATACACCTCAAGCCATTTTCTTTGCCTTCAAATCATTATTGTTCCTTCCCTATAGATTTATGACCTTTCATATCATCATTGTGTCACTACCTTTGTTTTATTTTTTCAAGAAAAATCTACATTGTAAGGTGTCCTCCAAATATATCAAACACTACCGTTTTTTCTCAGAATTTTGGTCAGTTTAATTTGTGCATTAAATGAAAAAAAAAATAAAATTGAAATTATAATTATGGTTGTCAGCATATTCAAAATTAATTGATTACTTTTCACATCTTCCAAAAATTAGCTTCTTCTTCCCCCATTTTGACCTATACATTTCATTTCTTGTTCATTCATCTGATATTGAGCAAAAAAAAAAAACAAAACCCAACAAAACTATAAAGTTTCTTCTCTTAACTTCATCTACTAAGGTGGTGTGACAATGTCAGATCATTCCTTTCCAATATTTAGGAAATATTACAAAGATTTCAAATTGACAACATTCACAAATCTTGTGATCAAAAAAGAGATGAAGTAGTAAAGTGGTTCCAACATTACCAAGTACACCAATCTTAACTCAAAACTATTGCACTTTTCCTAATATAACAATCCTAAATCATACCATCAAACCTTCATTACCTATCGACCTACATCAACTCATTAATGATTTAATGTGGTATCATTTTTTACAAACGTATTAAAAACAAGACATGGCACAAAAAGGTAAAATAACAGAGGCCATAATAAAAGGATAAACATGTTTTCTATCAGGTTCTTTCATCAAACCTCATTTTCATTTAGGGCAGAACAAAGAGGGCAAGGTGAATTTTCTTAGATTGTTTGAATCATAGGTAAACTGCAGCCAGATGGGTTGAACTGGTTCTGTTTGATTGTACATTACATTTAAAAGATAGATTAAAGAATGCAAATAATAGAGATAGTAAGATATTTGTCTCAAATTTTTCTGTGATGGAAGTTACAGGAAATCAAAAGAAAAGATTTACTAACAACGGCCAGCAGGAACAAATGCTCCTTAAGATCCGCTCCCCTTTCCCGTCCATCCCATTCCCAGAATGTTCTGCCTCAAATTATATTAATAAACTGATTTATACTATATGAGTCTACTTTAAATTAATAAATTGATTTGTAAGAGATACTGTCTACGGTGTGCCAACAAATGAGATACATGTATTGGAACAAATTGAACATACATGTATGCCATACACTCATATTAAAGGACACTTAGTAATTTTTAAGAAAGAAGATGATTTGGATAACATTTTACTTTGGGAGATGTATTTAAAAAAGAACAGGGAAATACTTAAAAAGAATTTATCTTTAATGGAAATCCTGATTTATAATGCTCAAATGGAAAGGAGAATTTGATTGCTTTATTATTCGTGCCAAATCCTTAACACAATCTTTCCTCTGATAAAAAGAACACAAGAATCATATACAGTAGAACTCGGAAATAACGAGTTTGACGGGTCCAACCACAATTACTCACTATTTCCGAGTTGTCGCTATTCCCGAGCAGCCTAAAATAGTCATGAAATGCTACTCAGTAGCTTCTATTAAGAGGGAGAGTTTACCGACTAGACCTGTGTGAGGGTGGGTGTGCCTATGTGTTTGTACACACTTTGTGTGTTCATGTTTGATTTGTGCACGTGTGATACTGAATTGACTAACAATTCATCTCAGTACATGTGCAACTCTGATCGCTTATTGGTAGATCTACATGTATAATTTACAGCACGGCTAGTTTTAGTAAAGTTTTACCCTCCGTAGTCCCAGCATGGGGGATGAAATACTCGCTATTTCCGAGTTGGCCTCTTTTACATACCTGGTACTCGCTACTTTCATGCTAATTTTATTGACTCAAATAAGGGGAAAAACCGGGGATTTAGATTTTACTCGTAATTTCCAAGTTCTCACTATTTCCGAGCTCCTTACTTTCGTGTTCTACTATATCATTAGGTTAAAATGTAACAAAAATTACAGTACTCTTCAAAAATCAACAAATTCTTATCTTGATATAAATGCTGAGCATGACTACCACTTTTTATCATTACCTCCTCTGACATTCAAATGGCTTCTGCTACACATTCAAAACTCAATAAAAACAAAATAAAATTGATAGCAAGAATGAAAATAAAGTAAAATTGAACACACATATTTGTGGAAATAAATTAAAATTGAACACAAATACAAACAAAAGCTAAAAGAGATTTGTATGATTAAAAGGTGAAGTTAAAGGGTGACGGAAGTGAAAGTTTAGAACCATATAAAAAATAATTTTAAAAAGGAGAGAAAAAAAGTGACTTTCCGCAGCTGTTGTGACCTTAACCTTGGCTGAAAACGTAAAATAGGGGTAGAATGATCCAATGATGTAAAAATAATTTACACACATCATTTATATGTAAACCAGTGAAGACAGCAATCAGTACATGTATGAGAAATTCATTATGTATTGTGATAACTAGGCATATCAAATTTCTCAATGATTTTCTTTCCTTAACTTTCACAATAACCCTGCCTTCAATGCACACACACGCACACACACACACACACACACACACACACACACACACACTCAATCACAAATGCACAAATACATGCACAAAATGAAAAAAAGATGAAAAGGATAACTCCCTCTCCCATTTTACTTTCCCTTTCAAAAATCCCAGAAAACAAATGAGTAAAACTAAAACACCCAAAACATAAAAATAAATGAGCCCCAAATAAAACAAACACAAATGCTTTCAAGATGAAAGGGTGAAAGAAACAAGCATCATTAAATCAATAAAAAGAACAGTTAACTGAATCGACGGACCTTTATGTTCTGAGGTCACAACAACATTGATACAATACAGTAGTTACTGCCTAATTGGACTCTGGCTACATAGTCATTTCATCTTCATGGACGTCTTTTCCATTAAACATTGCTCAACTTTTATTAATTATCAAAATCACCACTCTAATTGGACGGCCCCAAACAAAAATTTTGGCTTATTGGACGTTTAAATTCAGGAAAATTGCTTTGTCCATCAATTTTTTAACATATTGAAGGGCAAACAAGAAGCCAACCACACGTATGAATGGGCTATTAAGCTCAGAGTAAGATCTGGCGACAGGACCAGGTCTGAATACAGAGCTAAGCCGCCAATAATTGCTACAGGGCATTCTCAGGCATGCAACGCACTTAATAGACCTATGCTATGGTGTAATTGTTTGTCAAACATATCTCATCCCAGAGACTTAAGTGACTGCCCTCTTGACCGATTGGTCTCGAACATGTGGGACCATGCCTATGCAATATTAAGGCCATCCCTCTGATTGGTCAGCACATTAAGACAAAGATCCTCTATTTCATTTTCCTTGGTGGTCTGCCAGAGTCCCACTTGATTCAGGATGGTAACCCTCTTTTTATTTTTTACAACATCCCTTTGATGGTGTGATCATTGTCAAAAACATGGATTCATCACCCCTCAATCAACCGGTCATTCTTGGTAACTGGACGTTTTGCCTAATTGGACGTTTTTGCTGCTTCTAGACGACTGTCCAATTAGATTGTAACAACTGTATTAGGAAAAGAAGTCACTTGACTATTATGGGCATTTGAAATTACATTCAACAGGCCTACGATGAACATTGAATTAGCATCCATATGTCTAAAATAAACATTGAATCAGAAAACGGCTATATATTATTTAGACAAAAAGAAAAGTGAGAAAGAAACGACAGTACAGTAAATGTGATGCCTGTTTCTGTAAATGACATACTGTATCCTTCCATTTCAATTTAAAAGGTAGAAAGCAAGCCTTTGGAGACGCCAATAAATTTTCCTCATTTCGTGTACGTTTGATAAATGTGCAAGCACTACCAAAAACAGTCACATTCAAAAATTCAAAACAAAAATGTACATGGCACTTGAACATTGAAATTTGTATTAATCAGGCTTCCTTTTTTCTGTTTCAGATCTTTCTTTTCTTACATGACTAAGAGATTCACTAACCATTAATCCCATTAAACAAAAATAAAAATACCCGAGTCACATGAAGACAGTAGCTATCTAGTCTATCCTACTTCCCTATTGTAATGGAAAGGACCCATTCATCATAATGTGTAATAAACATCTTGTATATTACAGATAATCAACAACAAAAATACCTACAAATGTGTGAAAAATCATATGATAGCACCAAAGCGATATTGATGCAGACAGTTGTACATCTTTCAGGGAGATACACATAGAAATAAATGTCAATAGAAAAAGCAATGGCAAAGGTAATTTATGAACATTTTGAAATGAAGAAATTGGGAACATAAGAAAAGAAAAAAAAAGGGGGAGGGGGGGGGCATGAATAAACATTGAATTGAGATGATTTCCATCTATCAACAGAGTCCATTGTTACAATATACAAATAATGTCCAGAGAGATACAGTGGTGCCGACTGAGCTAAGCATGGGAAGGGACGTAGTGGGTAAAACGTCTCATTCCGTCAGTGGTTTGAAAATCCATTTGAAATAACTTGTCTTTTACTTTTCAACTTCCATGCAAACCTTACAGACAAAAATCCATGAAACAGACACAAAATCTGAAAGAAAACACTTCCTATAAATATATACAACACAGCCGCAGCCAGAGAAGAAAAAACTGCTGTCCGAAGTTTCCATTAGATTCAACTCGATAGAAAATCTTTGGATGCCCATTCAGTTTGGGTGAGACTGTTCTTTTCATTTCATTTCATTTGCCAGTGGTCGTGATCCCTTGAAAACTCCAGTGAAGTGGTCATTTAGAATTTCCTTTCACAGATAGCCAACAGTACAAATACACCCAAAGAATAAACTCATTCCCTATTTTGTCCTTTCCACAGGAAGAATGCACATAAGAATCAAACTATAATGTGCTAATACAAGATGAGTTTCTGAATCCCTTGGAACTAGACTCAATCATACTTGATGTTTGATCTGTTTCCCTTGTTCTTTCTCTCTTTATTGTCTGTGTACGATTTGCCATTTGTCATAACAGATTCTTGTATTCATGTCTGAATACACATATATCATTGGATTTATATACATTATATATATATGATATATTATAACAAGTTTGTTACGACAAAAAAATGGTATATATTAAATTACACCATCTAATCAAGACTTTCCTACTCGTATTTTCAAAAATTTCAATAATGAAGTTCAATTTTATTCAGTCCGTCTATATGGTGTTCCTTCTCATGGTTATAAAATGCCAATCCCTTCAACACAATGTTCAACTGATTCTCTTTGAGAATATTTATTCGATATTGTTGGGACTAGTGTCATAAATTTATGCTGCCTAGATAACTCTTAATACTGTTAGCTTAATTTCAACCTCTCAGTTTTTATTTATCAACAAGTCTATGCCAGCATACTATGCAAGTAACCCAGTGCCCCCCCCCCCCTGGTCTCAATAAGTGCTGCTGAACCATTCAACTCATTTTGAAGTATTAAGTTTGAAGTACAAATAAATGATATGATAAATTTAATGAACTTGAATTATTCTGCATGGATTTCAAGATAATCACAGGATAAATCACCATAGTCTCAAAATTTTGGCGTATTTTACTACTCCTTGCTCTGCACAAAAACCATCAAAAATATATTGTTGTTTTTTTATCGTGGTCAAGAGCAAAAGGAGAGGAGCCTTGATGTCAACATGAAGAGCGAAAAAAGTTATTATGAGCATGAAAATAAGGTGCAGACATGCCCTGCACCTCCTTGGAGATAAATGAATGAGACAAATACAGCGAGGCTGTTGGGGATGACTTAGTAAGTGTACGGTGTATGTGTACAAATGTGTGTATGTTACGTAACTATACTTTGGCACAAAAAACATTTCAGCAGGTTTTGTGTGAAACGAGGTGCAAGACGAGATTGCAATGAGTCTACGGGATAGTGAGGTGTTACCACATTTCAAGTCGAAATATCATAGGGTTGCGTTTCCTCAGTGAATCAGTCCTCTCATTCAATTGACAATGCTGTCAAATTTGCTTTCCTCCTTTCTCCAATTGTTTCCACAGACTAAACAAAAAGTTTTCTGCCTTTACACTGGGAAAAAAAAGGGAAAAAGTAAAAGCTCAAGCTCATCTGTCTTGATGCGTGAAGGGTATGTCAATCACCAATTGATAAGAATTGCTGTGATTCCTCTGAGAACAGCCTGTCACTCAATAGCTGAATTGTCACCAGATGTACTGATACTTGGGACTTGACTGGCAGCACTGTCACTCTGGGTCATGGAGGAATATTGGGAATCTGATGTACTCATGGGACTTTCAAGAGGTTGAAGGTCGAGGTAAGCCTGTGAGAAAGGCAAAAGTTTAAGCGCTTATACAAAATGTAGAGAAAACATAAAATGTTTATAGAAATTAGAGAAAACCTAATTGGTTATAGAAATGTACAGAAAACAATGTCCTGGGCTTGAACATGTAATTTGAGGGACAACTTTATGTATAAAAATGAATGATCACAGAAAAGTTCCTACAAAGAAAAAAATGTTACATTATACAGTCGACTCCGCTTAACTCGATGTTGGTGGGGGAGAGAAAAAAGATCAAGATATCCGTTGTTCAAGTTAACAGTTGAACGGGATTTAAGGGGATATAATATAAAATGCAAGCAAGGGTCTAGAACCTAGATTGACGTCACAAATTGAACTTGGTTGGAGTTCACAATCACTGGGTTGGCCAGCCGTTCGTTCGGAAAATAATAGCTTGGCCTACATGAAGCCAAAGTGCTGTCTCAGTTATGACAAAGAACACACATTTTAGTTTTGTTTTAGCTTTGTTTTTTCCACGAAGCATGGCATGTGATAGTGAAGCATAGGAGGAGACATCTCTGGCACAGGCTAAGTCTAGCTAGATCTAGGCAAGCTGGTTGGTCTCATAGTGTCAGGCAAAGCATGTCTAATTTTTCTTTATATTTCTAGTTCTAGGCCAGTGGTTGGTGTCATTTGGTACATGTCCATATGTATGATCATTCTACACAGTCATAGTGTCGTCACCAATCCACCCCCTCCTCCCCCTCTCTTTCTCTCGATCTCTCTTAGCAGACTATTGTAGACTAGGATTGGGGCTAGGCCTTCTTGTAGCCTACATTCGGTCTCCTCTGTACAGGAAGTAGGGCCTACCGCTATATATACATTATAGTAAGGTATTAAAGGTAGGCCTATACAATTTTGTGATCATCCGTCCTCCAGTTTACCGCCAAATTCCATTTTAACGACCCGCCAAAGTCCGGGTGGCAATTAAATCAATTGGCCGTGGCGTCAACGGACCATCGGCTGGCGGGGTAGGTAGGTACCTAGGGTACGGGCTGGCAGACCATCGGCTGGCGGGGTAGGAAGGTACCTAGGGTACGGGCTGGCAGCAGGCACTGGGAAGGTTGGGCTAACAGTCAGTCAGTTGTCTTGGTTGGCCTCTGTCTGTCTGTCTGTCTGTGTGAAATGGCTATCTGTTTGTTGTCTGTTTGTCTGTCTGTGTGTAATGAAATGGCTGTCTGTTTGTTGTCTGTTTGTCTATCTGTGTGTATTGGATGTCTACTAAAATTTGATTGTTTGTGTCTGTGTTCTTTTTTTTCTTTGTGGGTTTGGCAACATGACAATGTATTTGCTTTGTGTGTGTGTGTTTATGTAGTATGTGTCTGCAAGGAAAACGATACCATCACGAAGAAAACCAGGCAGACCATTGATTATCACTTGCATGGACAACTTGGACATCCAAGAAGCGGTGTAAAAAAAAACTGTCACAGAGAAAAGTGGAGAAAGTTTGTACTTGATGATGATGACAGACGCAGTAGATGTGTGTGTCTGTGTATTTCCCCGCCAGTTGGTATTTGTGAGTGCCTGTGTGTGTATGTGTGTATGTGTGTTTGCTTGCTTGTATTTGTGTCTGAGGCGTACATCTATTTATGTATCTGACTGACAGTAAACAGTTTGTGTGTTGGTCAGTCCATCTGCAACTTAGGCCGCGACCACACTGCGGCCTGGCCCTGGCACGGGTCTGGCCTGGGGCGGGTGGCTGGTGAAGTGCAATTTTCCAAGCCACATTGCTCTGGGACTGGCAGGGGGCAGGTGCCTCCACCATGAAACACAATTAATTTCTCTATTACCGGCCAGATTGAGGCCAGAGGAGACCCAGCTATCTGATTAACTAAAAGACATAAACAAGTTCCTCTAATTTTAAATAATGTCTATATTGTGTGTGTTTACAAGGAACCAAAATGAGACTATTTAATTTGCAGATGATAGCCTACTTTACAGAGAAATAAAGAATATAGATGATTGTAAGTTGAGGCAGGAAATTGATGATGTAGATAGCCATTAATTTATATTCATATTTCCCTAATACATTCAGATTGTGGAATACACTCCCTGCCAATGTAAAAACAGTAAAGGTACAGAAGTTTTTAAACAGAAACTTAAACGTACAACACTTATATGAAAATACTATAATAATAGATAACTTAAGTCGCGTTGACAAGAATACTCAGCTATATGAGTTTGTAAGCTATTATGAAGACTAAGACAAAGCCTGTGTCTAAGAGATTTATATATGGTACCCAAACAGGCTTTCAAGTAAATAGAAGAAAATGAGATAAATCCATTTTCAACTAATTCCTCCAAGAAGGGAAATCTGCCTATTCGTTGTCAAACGGAAACCTTAGCATCAGTAGCAAACGCGGACAGTTTGTAAGAATTGTGGTCTTGGTGAAAGGTCAAATGACAATGGATTGTAACCATGTAGGTGGCTAGTCCAAACCAATACCGCTGTGCCTCACTCTGTGGCCATGCCATCTCGGTTGGTGGTGAGGATTGTAAACCACCAACGCTTTGGCAGTAGGAGCTTCAATACAATCTTGAATCATATCATTATAAGCCGTAATAGTAAGAGGGATGACAAGAGGGATGACAAGAGGAATGACAAGAGGAAGAATAAGCGGGATGACAAAAGGGATGATGAGAGGGATGATAAGAGGAAGAATAAGAGGGATGACAAAAGGGATGATAAGAGGGATGATAAGAGGGATGACAAGAGGGATGATAAGAGGGATGACAAGAGGGATGACAAGAGGGATGACAAGAGGGATGACAAGAGGGATGACAAGAGGGATGACAAGAG
>JBCHJU010112437.1:0-10646 GCA_039654505.1 Plocamopherus imperialis | reverse complement strand
CCCCCCACCCCCAGCCCCTTGACCTCCTTACTGGGACTGTAGTCCTCCAATGGTATTTCCAGGGACTGCATGCGACACTTAACCATCTGGATGATCTCCTGGCGCTCCGGACTTAGGTTCCGTCTGCCTGGAAGCTCGTCGTCGTTGTGGGCCAGAGAAAGCTGGGGATGGATGTACGAGGGAAGAATGATTAAGTACGATTAATTAATTACGATTAAGAATGATTAAGTACGATTAATTAATTACGATTATGAACGATTAAGTACGGATTAATGCTTTACTTTATCGGATTTTCAGACGAAACAGCCCCCTCCCCCAACAAACAGCGCAAAAAGGAGCAGCCAAGAAAATATTTTAAAAAAGCAAAAAACAAAACACGAAAAAACAACCCAAAAAGTCAAACAAATGACCCCTACCCCCCAACCCACAAAAAAACCCACCCCCAAACCGACATCCAAAAACCCCCAATTAAACAACAAAATCAAGCCTTAAATGTTCTGAGTAAATTTGTTGAAGACTGAGACAGACTTAGCCAACCAAAGTAAATCAAATATCCTGGTGGTGACGTCCAATAGCCTCCAGTGATTGAATTTCCTCCATGTCTTATTTTTACCAAGAGATTATTTTCCCCCAACACTTGCCTGTATTTTTCCAAGTCTAAGCAACATTGTAGCACAGTAAAGGTGACCATTAAGGCTATATTTCTATCCATGATGCCATTCTTTAACAACTCGGATGATAAAATATTAAAAACATCATGATTGAAGGTTGAAAGTCGCCACATTTAGGTCACATGACCTGGTGGAAAGGTCAAGAACGTTCAATGGCTGTGACAATGTTATGGCATGGGAATTAAAGTCAGTCTACCCAAATCCTGGATATATCGACATGGGCACAACTTAGCTCTTTGAATTCAATGTGCCCAAATATCAGTCTATTATACTGTGGACAAAGTTGCTCATCCTGACGTAAAGGCAAATTGAAGTAAAAGAGTTAAATCATGCTAATGCAGATAGCAAATCAGCTTATGGCAGCCAAATAGTTAATAGATTTCCCCACCCAGGTAAACCATACACCAATCACCACTGCTTCTCCTGTCCTTGTTGCAATTTAACATTTTGGTGGCGTCTGATTTCAAGTACATTTCGTCATGGCCTTTTTTCTCTTTTCAATAGTAACAATATGATTCTGGAGTAATATGTCTTCACATGTCATTATGCATCTGTCAAATTATGTCTTCCTTCACTGATAAGGATTCCAACATTTATTTATTCAATAAAATACAAGAACTTTCTGCAATTACCTATTACATGAATGTTGTATGAACATAGAAGCAATGCTTTGATATCAACATCATTGTTATGATCAGTTAAAAACATTGGTTTGACTCTTTGAAAACTACTTTTACAGCTTAAGATGCCCTACTTTCCTTTGTCACAAGACGGAGAGAGGCAAATGTAGTACAAAGAAAAAAGAAAGGTAAAAAGAAAATATTTCAAATGCACATTGAATTTATTGTTCCGGCTTGGGACAAAAGTACTGCTCACATTGTATCTTTAGAACAAATCTTGACAAAATTAATAAAGATGTAGCAAAATTCATGTGCAAATAAAACTGACAAGTGACAATACAAGAAAATAAAAGAGTTGCAGAAAAATGAAATTGAGAAAGCAAACGATCAAAATGAAAAAAGATGCACAGAAATAACTCTTCTTGCATATTCAGAGCAAGGAGCTTTTTTATTGAATATGTTGCCGTTTTATATTTTTAGGATTTTGTTGTTGTTGTTGTTGCTTTTTGCTGTTTAACTTTTTGTTTTAATTCTAACAATGTTTGCCTGACCATTTCATTACTTATTTAATGTACGGTTCCATCTAAATGTATAATGCAATGTTTTGAAACTTAAAAGGAAGGAAGAAATCATGTGATTTGAACCAAAAGTTGTCTTGATATGGGGACTGTAACCAAACACAAGAGGTGTATGTTAAGCATAGTTAACATTTTCTTTTTCAATTTTAACATTTTAATTTCCAACAAAGCATAATGGAATTTAATTTTCAATACTGGTCATCAATGTAGAGCAAGATTATCGGGTTTTTTTAATTCAGATTATGTCCATACAATGCTTCACTGAGAAAAGTCAACAGGCTTCTGTTTAATGGGATACATTTAGATTTTTGACAATTTAATTTTTTTCTTTTTTCAACTTTTAAAATGCCTGCATTAAGAGAAACAATACCAATTCCTTGCTCTGATAATTTTAATGCTGTAGATGAAATTCACCAGCAATTTAGACAAAATTACAACAGTTGTCAATGAATGAGTAAAATCTTCGACAAATTTCGTCTTTGCATTCTTCGGACTAAGGTACAGATTTCCTCATTTTTCCAATTTTGTTTTCTTCAAAAAACAGATATGCTGTACTTCATTTGAGGTTCCTAAAACTTGTAACTGCAAAAGGAATACTTTGGGGTAAAGAAAACATAGTTGTAAAAATCCAAAACAAAAAACAAAAAACAAACCTCCTCCCCCCCACCCACCCCCCCCCACAAAATGGAAAAAAAAAAAAGAAAATTGAAAATTCAATGTGGGGGCAGCACCACAAGTTGAGCCAGTCGGGTAAAGTGAAACCAAAGACATCTATGAGTAAAACTGGTTGTAGAAACGGTGTTCAGGCATGGATATTGCAAATTGATTGACAGATGTCCTTGAGAGATTTCTATTTTAAAAGACTGTTTCTCTTCCTTTTATTGAGCATGCAATGTGAGATCAAACAGACTTATGATATGGATTAAACATGTGCTGATCAAGTTGAAACTGGAAAGTAAAATAATTTTGGAAAGAGAAAACATACAGAAAAGGTGCAAAAGTATAACAGTGAAGAAAGAGACTCTTTGCTTTTAAAATTGCCTAAAATATATATAATCTATAAAGTAATATTCAAACATATTTTAAACTTGTTTATCGGTTGATTGTTTTTTCTATGTGATTTCATTTCTTGCTGGCATTTTTAAATAACTTTTTAAATCTTTGTTAGGAGGAAAATTCATTATTTTTTTCTCATAACTATTCATTACTAGAATAATAGAAGTGCAAAAAAAGTAACCAAATTGGAAATTACTTTTTGGGAAACACAGTGTGGTAGAGACAAATAAAAACAGTAAATAAATAAAATTAGAAAACATTAAAATGATGATAGAGAGAAAGAATCACGAAAAGAGCAAAATTTAAAGCAACTAAATATACAAAAAGGAAAGACGGCCTACATGTACCAGTATTATGGGTGCATGGATTTGGTGAAGAAAACAAAAACAATAACTAATAAAAGATATTGTAAAAATAATGTACATAGACTTGAATGAGGAAACTAATCATTATATTGGAATAAAGTTGCACAAAAAAAAAAAAAATTAAATGAAAAAAACAAAGATCTTTGGATAAGAAAAAGAAAAGTGTAAAAATAATGACAATTTAATTATCCATGAATCAAACATGGGCCAGTCATTAATCATGCTGTGTTTAAAATGTTAATGAGAAGTGACCATGTGTGTGCTTGGAGGATTTCATAATTAGGTCATCTTAACAAAAGAACAATGGGCAAGAGATACTCACATTGATGTTCATTTTAGAAATTATTTGAGTGTGTTTGATTAAAGCAACAACTGTCGATCAAACTTACTAGATGCTCTCAGAACATAAAAAAAACAACCATGACAAGAAATGAAAATAAAAAAGAATGACAGTTTGACAGCACACTACAAGGAATAATTGAATATTAAGTTCTGTAAGACCTCCAACTGGCAATAGTTGTTAAAAATTAAATTCAGAATTTGTCATGAAGTAGAGTCTCAGTAGCTCCAGGCATATACACTAAATCAACATGGTATTTAACCCTTTACAAAATTCATGTGCAGATATATACATTAGCTTAAGAAAAAGTTTTTGTATTTTTGATATGTTAAAGTCCTAGAAATAAATGCCTCATAGTAAAATATCATGTGAATCTTGAAAATAACATTGACCATAAAACAATTTGTAGACATGTCTGAATTCCGTACATTATTTGTATGAATGAAAAAAAAAATCTCCATTGGCAATATCTTATCATTGAACCAGACTGAGGCAAGAGCACTGAAAAAAAACCTCCCTGAAATATTTCAACTTTCTATAAAATTTATAACTAAATATTTTTATTTTGAAGCTCTTAATAAAGCTCATTGAAACATTCTTTGGAAGAAAGTCACGGCAGACGGAGAGTGAAATTATTGAATGTCACGGCACACTGAGAAAAAGAGAAAAGTAGGCATGAGACTAATTTAGTTACACGCAGTGCCATACTCACAATGGAGTTTCTAAAAGCTAAATTCAGTGCAGACTGGTCACGTGACATCATTCCAGGGGTCTGGTAAAAATCCACATAAAACTCAATGCACAAAAAACAAAAACAAAAGCCAAAGGCCAAAGGGCAAAGGGCAAAGGGCAAGGGGCAAAGGGCAAAGGGACAGTAGGGAGGAAAACCAGGAAAAAGACTAAAGGCCCTGACAAGCAGACTTGATGAGAGAAAGAAAAAAAAATAAAATAAAATTGTTTTCAAATTCAGAATGGATAGTGGGATAGTGACAGGCATTGTGGGAGAATAAAACCCTCAGTTTGGAGGCCAAGATATCCCATGAGACAAAAGGAAAATGAAACTAAAAAGTTAGCAAACCAAAACGTGCTTAGTGTGCTTTTTGTTTTAGTAATGGAATCCTTGACATTAAACATTGATGGTCGTGTAAAACAAAAATACAACAATTGTTCAAGTTTCCTGGTTGAAATTATGTTAAATATTTGTCACGTTCACTGGTCAATACATAAAAATGCTTGTGCATTAAAACAAACAAAATCTGCCCTCTGAAAATACTCCAGCTGAAAAAGCTTAAGGTAAAAAGAAAAAAATAATATATTATTTTGAAAACATGATGAAATAAAAATTACAACAACAAAAATAAATTCCCGTAAAGGCATGAATGAATATCCAAACAATAATTATTTAGAATTTGTAGTTAAGTGACTATTAAGTTGAGAAAAAAATCTAAAAGCAAAAATAAAAATAAAAATAAAAATCAATCTTTAAAAAACAAAAACAAAGAAACAAAAAGACAAAAAAAATGTTGATTAGACATAGTGCATTTCAAAAAACCTTGGAGTAAGCGTGACGTAATTTGTGTTATTAATGAATTCAAATGTTATGGTGATGGTTAGTTGCAACATTATGTGATGAACAGAGAAATTGGAAACAAATATTATATGGGCCCAGTCTAACATACGTGTATTATATTTCTATAATGAAAAACTGTGGACTTGACAGAATACAAAATATGACGACTAGGTGATGTATTCCATGCATGTCTCCTCTGGCCAACTATGAAACAAATTCATTCAGTCCATCCTATCAGTAAGTTCAAAGAACAACAAAACAGGACACATCTCCAACACCATTGCGTCAAAACCACAGTCTCTCCAATCAACTCACAACAAGTACAAAAGCACACAACCGCCCCCCATACCCCCCCCTAACCCCGACAAAAACAAAAAAAAGTCCTAAAATGTAAAGCAAGGCTCTTCTAAAATACAGCATGATGTTGACCGATATAAAGTTATTTAACGTAGTTGTAGTTCAAATCGAACTTGCTATGGATATTTTACACCTTTTTATGATCAGAATCTCAATTCCTAACATGTTGTGTAGGGTAAATAGCAACAAACCTGACTCAATGAATGGGCAACTGAATGCATCTCAGTTACTATAACAGGTAGAGTCTGTCTATAACAATTTATTATTTTTCGTCCACGAAAACTGATGAGACAGACTATAGTCATGTTACAAGCTTGCTGCAAGATGCATTTCAGTAAACTAGTGATGGAGTCATGTCTTAAGTGTAAGAATTCATTAAAAATTAAATTGGATTGGATTGGATTGGATTGGAGTATCAAGCTAAATATTAACTCCTTTTGGACGGAATTTTTTGGGGGGTTTAGAAGTAATTAATTTTGTACTCTGTTTTAGAGAGCACAAACATCTGCCAATACATCGGTCATACATCCGTAAGAGTATTTTTTTTGTGCCGATACATCGGGGATACGTCCGAAAAGAGTTAAGACTTACTGACAGAAAACTGATAATGACACAATACTTCCATATGTTTACTACTTTCATCAAAGTTCATGATTTCTTTCTGTGCCACCAGGCAACTTGTTGGCAGGATTTTACTCTTTGTTCTTACATACAGGAAGGTTGTTGTCAAATAGTTAAATTTGTGCTCATGACGATGAGTTGGCCCATGGAACACACAGAGTTAAATTTTTCTCGTGCTGAAATTTTGTGGATTGGTATGAAATGAGTGAAGATAAACATTATATATAGATCTATATTAGTTGAGATAAAATATATTAGAAAAAATATCTAAAAGTTTAAGTGATAAAATGAATTAAAGCAAAGCAAAAAGGAAGCACCCAGATTTTGCTCAAATTCATTTTCGAAAAATTAAAACGTGAATGTCTTTTCATCGATGGGGCAGTGGAGGTGGGGGAGGGAGGGGAGGGGGGTGAAAATGTAATCAAATCATGCTAGAAAACTTTGGTTAGGGGTGGGGTGGGTAGACGGTGAGTTTTAGTTCGTTGCATTTAAAATGAGCATGGCAGGACACCGTAAGGGAAAAGCTGAAATGATGAGGGAGGTGAATTCCCATGTTGGATGCAAATTTCTGCTACTCACTTGCGTGGGTTTGGAATGTCGAGACTTAGATGACAACTGATGAAAAGATACATGCTTAGGTCAATAGAAACTCAAGAAGCTAGGCTTGCTTTAATGAGCTAACTCATAAGCTTTAGCACCAACTATATAGGCTACACACACACACAAACACACACACACACAAACACAAACAATTAAATTATTTCAGGATAAGCTAATAAATCTGTTAGCAAATTGCAGGAGATATGATATTCCAATATATAGTCAGTCATTTTCAAATGGACATCATTATGCAAATGACCATAAGTTTCCCTATACCTTTTTTTTATTGTGTGTTTTTTGGGTTTTTTTCTTTTTTTCTAGCAGTGCATACAACTGCGGTCGTTTATTGCTTCCTTTTGCTTACATTTGTATTGCTCATTTCATATGTACTTAGTCTTAGCCTTTATAATAGCTGACAATCTCATATAGCTGAGTATTCATGTCAACGCGCCAAAAGTACTTTATTATTCTGGTATTTTGATATTAGTGTTATACACTGAAGTTTCTGTCTGAATGTGAAAGAGACAAGGATTAACTAGATGGGGTAAATCCATCAAAGGCGATACAAAACCTAATTGCCAAGGGCAATAACTGCATACAGATAAAAGCAGAACTCACACATCAAGATAACAGGGCGACCATGTCACATACAGGACTAAAGCTGTGATGTATTGTGATAGCACTGACGTTGTGTGGCTGCTATAGAAACAGAATCTTAAATCTAGACAGTTGGGATTCAAATTCTAATTCCTGTAGAACAAGCATGATACTTTGAATTGTGTTTTTCATTCAATCTTTAAGCTTTGTTGGAAAGCTACCTAAAAAAAAAAAAACACATCCCCACAAATGAAGAACAGGCAACAAAAACAATAATAAACACAAAACACATTATTAATTTTAAAAACAAAACAACTGGAAAAAACAAACGTGAAAAGCTAAACTTAAACTTAAAACAAAATATTAAGCCTTGAGTTGGCCAATATTTTGCTTGCCTGCCAGTATTCCTTCCTCTCCTCCAGCCATTGTACCTGATCAACAGCTGTGGTAATTGTTTTTATTCTGTACACAATTCTGTCTCAATTTTATATCCCTCCTCATTTTCCTTTGAACCAAGCTGCAGTGGTATGTTTTCCCAGATGATGAAAACAATGAGCTTCTAACATAGTGCACCCAAAGGAGCAAAGTTAAGACAATTCTAAATCTGTTGATTTTGGTCAAATTTACACCCGTTGATATCAATGCCGGTGATGGATTCCAAGCCAAAAAGCACAGAGAAAATCCACACGGATTGCAACAAAAATCCACACGGATTGCAACACTGACATTTGGGTAGACTCAACATGCATCCATTACAAAAACAAAAAATCTGCTCTACAGGGGAGGCAAAAACACCCATTATCCTTTCTTCTTCTTTTTTTTTTTGTGTTCTATAACATTGTTTGAAAAACTAAACAATCCAATCTCCCAACATCCTAATATAAAAAGAGATAGAAAAACCAAACACTGAAAAAACCCAAAACAAAACAAATCAAAACAAACCACCTCATCATGCTCTCTTTTTTTTTTTTTTACGGTAACTTTTGATTTGATTTGTATTTTCTTTTCGTACATTTGTGTTTTTGTATTTTGTTGTTTGCAACTTTGTGTTTTGTTCTGTTATGATACTTATCCGAAAACAGAGAAGAAAAGCGAAGAAAAAAAAGTAGACAAAACATCTTAACAATCAAACAACATAGAAACAAAGAGAATAAACAAAACAAAAAAAAATCATTCGGATCATAAGGATGAAGAAAGACGAAAAAGAAAGAGAAATTCTAACAGTCAACAAAATGTTAGTGGACAGATCCCAAAGAAATTTGCTGAGGACACAAAGACCTTCTGAATTGTCGTCCCACAGTTAGAATGAATGACATCCAGCAAACAACAAAAAATATAAAACAAAACAATACACAAAATGAAAAAAACAACAAAAAAACCCCCAAAAAACAAAACATTACACACTGAGTCTCACAAGCATGATAATTGATCGATTTGTCTTCGTTTATAGATATATGACAAAATATTTGAAAACAACAGCTTAATGCCAAACTAAGCGGCCAAACTTACAGCAACAGCTTCTGAGCCCGAATGCTGCTGTGTGCGGTAAATGCCGATTGGAATCTCACAGGCCGTGGAGCAAAGTTTCTGGTACAGTCTGCCATATGTCCGTATCCACAAGTCGTCCTTGCGGATCTTCACCTGCCACAGAGTGAGGTGGACGGTAAAAACGGGTAACATGAAGTGTTGGATTTCACCATTCCTGTGACAAGCATGCACAGAAAGCAACAACAAAAAACAAAAAACAGAAAACAAACCCCAAATGGAAAAATTACTAAAAAGTCAAAATCAGCCCCCAAAACATTTGATTTCACGCCCTAATAGTTGTGTGATAAACAAGGAAATGTTTGCAACAAGACACAAACATACAGAGAACCAGACAGACAGAGACATGGACAGGCAGACAGACAGAGACAGAAAGAGGAAGATACACACGAGAGATGCCTAGAGATCAAAACAAAGAAAGAGACCCAAGGAGATACAAACGAGAGATGCGCGGAGACACATACAGAGACAGAGGCAGAGACAGGGAGACACAGACGAGAGATGGCCAGAGACAGAGACATGGAGACAACCACAGACAGAGACAGAGACAGAGACAGAGACAAGGAGGTACTTACAGAATAGAGATGGCCAGAGACAGAGACATGGAGACAGACACAGAGAGAGACAGAGAGACAGAGACAGAGACAGGGAGGTACTTACAGAGGAGAGGTGCCCAGAGCCCACAGCCATGTCGATGCCCAGCAAAAGCCGTACAAAGGTAATCAGGTAATCCTTGACAAAGCCCTGCAAAGGGAGGTTACTGGTAATAGTCATAGTCATCATCATTGTTTATGTAATCTTCATTGTCATCATCTCCATCATCATCAACATCATCCCAATAAACAACAACAGCATCACCACCATCATCAGCATCATCATTGACAACATTATCAACATCATCACAAAAAACGACTCGGTGACCGTGATAATACACCAGACGCCGTCTGAGGATTACGGAGAAGAAGAAGAAGAAGAACACCAGCATCCTCCCAATCAATATCATCACCATCATCATCACCACCATCATCATCATCACCATCATCTACATCATCACAAAAAACAACATTATCACCACCATCCCCACAATCAATATCACCATCAGCTCTATCATCAACATCATCCCCGACTTCACCACCAACAACAATATGACCCTAATCACCACCACCACCACCACCAGGTTACCTGGTACAGGAGAGCGTCCAACATACTGGCACTAAACACGTTGCCAGCCGCAAACGGAAGCCGAAACATGTAGTAGATGTTGGAGCCCTTCTCTCGCTCTTTCTGGAAAAAACAAGACACACAAGACAAACAAGGACGTGAAATTTTGGTGCGCTTTTTCATTTTTGTTGTGTTTTTGTTTTTTGCTTGACCAAAATTATCATCAATGTCATTATAATGTCCAAATATGTATTATCTGATATATACACTATTGTCACAATTTTATCTGAGATCATCATATATATAAAGTCAGTAATCCAATATGTTTTAAGTCTTTGACTACTTATTGAGATCATCATATATATAAAGTCAGTAATCCAATATGTTTTAACCCTTTGACTACTTATTGAGATCATCATATATATAAAGTCAGTAATCCAATACGTTTTAACCCTTTGACTACTTATTGAGATCATCATATACAGTATAACCTCGGTATAACGTACTCCCTTCGGACCGGGAAATTAGTACGTTGTAGCCGAGGTACGTTGTAGCCGTGGTTTCA
>JBCHJU010112326.1:0-10647 GCA_039654505.1 Plocamopherus imperialis | reverse complement strand
GAATGTTCAGTGGTTTAGAAGCCTTTCGCAATGACAGATTTTCCAAGTCCCCAATTATATATAGTATAGATAATGAATCTTAAGACTATTAAATATTTTCTTCCTAGATCTCATGTTTTTCCATAAACATTGCTATATCTAAATTAACTCTGCATTAAGCTTTTTTTTTCTGACTTCTTCATTGCTGTAATTTGTTTCAAAGGACAATTTGCAATGCTGTTCTAAAAGAAATCACAAGGAATCTTAAGGAGTAATTTTAAAATCTTTGTTTCTCTTATCAGTTTTTCGCAGATGCAGATGATGTTAGCACTTGGCTGATAGACACAATGCACATTGTCTCCAGTGAAGATGTTGGTAAAGATGAGGCAAGTGTACAGTCTCTCCTGAAGAAACACAAGGTATGTAATTTGATGAATCTCTGCATTTCTTTCACTTATATCATATTAAGGAATTTTATTAAGGTTCATATTGGATTTTCAGATCCATAGTATTTCAAATTAAAATCATCAAATTTTTTTTTTGTCTTGCTCATTGACGTTTTTATTATGTCTTGAAATTAATGAGTTTCTTCTGTTTTTATTATTTTTTTCTTTTGTTTTGTTTCATTTTTGTTCTTAATGAGTTTTACACTACCAAGCTTTTTATTTTTTTATTTTCTACATTTAGGAAGTAACAGAAGAATTGAAGAGTTACCAAGAAGTGATTGAAGCTCTTCACAAACAAGCAGCCGCTCTTGGAGAACAGGTATGTTCAATCTTCACACCTCAATAGTTGCGCAGCTGACTATAAGTAAGTCTAATTTTGCCTACGAATTAGTGCAATTCTTATTGACTAAAGGTCAATAAAAATTTGATTTTATTGTTGACGTCGCTTTTTTTTTTTATTTCAGGACCAAAACTCTCCTGACGTTCAGAGCAGACTGGCCTCTATTGACAGACGCTACCAAGAACTCTGGGAATTCTCCAAACTGCGCAAACAAAGACTCATTGATGCTCTTTCGCTTTACAAATTGTTCAATGAGTCAGATGGCTTGGAGACTTGGATAGATGAAAAGGTCGGTTGCCTAAAGCATACTGTCATTTTTTTTTTTTTTTATGTATGAGACATATTAGTGTTCCAGGATATGGTTTAAAATAGCTGCCCTGTAACTAATGTCTCCATTTTTTAAGTAAAAATTATCGTCAAATAAATAATCATTCACTTAAAATTTTACAAGACTTTTCTTTTCAAATTAATTTTGCCTTGGTTGCTGTTTTATTTTGTGGTGGTTTTTTTTTTTGGTTTTTTTTTTCTTATGAAATGAATTATGTGTATCCTGTGGATGATTTCATGTCTGTACAGACTTTTTTATATGGACTTGATATATTTTTGTTTTGTTTTTTGTGGGTGGTGTTTTTGTTTTTTTGTTTTTGTTTTTTTTTTTTTTTTTTTTTTTTTGGGTTTTTTTGTTTTTTTTTTAGGAGGGGGGGGGGGGGATGTCTTTTTGATTTGTGTTTGGTTTTTTTCTTTTTGTTAGTGGAGAAAATAGATCAATGGTATTCTTTTCATCGATGAATTGCAGGAGAAATTCCTAACAACCATCACTGTAACCGACGACGTTGAGGAACTGGCTATTATGAAGCACCGTTTCGACAGTTTCGAACACGAAATGAATGCTACAGCATCCAAGGTGGCTGTGGTGAATCAACTAGCCAGGCAGCTCACGCAGGCTGAACATCCCAATGCCGAGGAAGTTGTTGAAAAGCAGAACCAACTCAATTCTACGTATGAAATCTCTTTTTAAATAACTTTTCTTTGTTTTGTCCTCTAGATTCACAAAGAAGGATTATGGTTATGAGTTAAAAATTTTATTGCCCTTTTTTTCTGTGCTTTGTAAAGTGTTTGATAAAACTGCCCCCAAAATGTGCACCAATATAGCAAAATATAGCTGCAAAACACAGACAAATTTTGTTTCGTTTTAATCCAATCTTAATTGTCCTAAGTTCAGTTCAAACAACTGCCTCCAGGGATATATGTTTGAAATAAAAAGTGGAGTCATTAAATCGCTGGTTTTCGAATGAGAAACTTCCGTAGACATTCACTGTTTTGGAAATGCTTCTAAGGACAACCCTTTTGATTACAGCAATGTTGGCAGGTGGGCACAGGGCATAAATGGCACCTAAGACTGTAGTCAACAAAGCAAATCCCTACGCTGAAAAGCTCAAGACTAGAAAGATCATGATGACTGTTGTAGATGAAGAAAATAACAAAACTGCTCTATGGTCATATTTCTAGAGATTGCTAGCAGGTTTGTTTTAACCAAAACACAATATTCAATTTCAGATGGAACAATCTGCGTGAGATGGTGGACCAGAAGAGAGACGACATCCATGTTGCTCATGGATTCCAGAACTTCAACATCGAGTGCAATGAAACGATTGTAAGCTTCCACATATTTACGTGTTTGCACTAAGGTCACAGAGTCCTTGTCATGGTCTAATGCTAACTTGACGTAAAAGCACCAATTCAGCTCATATATAAATTGAAATTGAAGATTATGTTTGTATGTTCCCATAGGTAAATTCAATTTGACAGCACATGGACAAATTTAAACAATTTAACAGTGAAACATCCAAAAACACCCACAATATCCATATTCTCATTATGCACATGTTCATTGAATTTGTTGAATATGTATAATATTATTTGTATAATATTTCCTACATCACCAGGTGCTATGTTTTATGTACTTTATTGTAGAAATGTAGAAAATAATGTGTTATTTCCATTTCAGGGATGGATTCATGAGAAAGCTAAGCTCATTGAGTCTACTGATGAACTTGGCAATGACCTGACTGGTGTCATGACCCTACAGCGTAGACTCAGTACCATGGAAAGAGATCTTGCTGCCATTCAGGCCAAGGTTAGTCTTTGATGTCATTTGCAGCTTTGGATAACAATAGACAATAACTAATCATTAATCATAATAATACTCATTCAATACATTGGTCATCTCAAGAAGTGCCATATCTGCAATTTTGTCGATATTGAGTTTAGCACGCTGTTTTGCGTGATGAGGTCTACCTTCACTCAAAGCACCAAAGCCATATATATCTCCATGAGTATTCGAGTTGTGAGATCATCTTGTTGTGGCATATTCAGCAAAAACAAAATTGACCAAAACTTTCAACCTCCCTAGCGTAAAATGGCAATTTTGCATAAACAACACTTCATGAGATGACCAAGGAATGGGAATAATAATAACAATATGTAAATAGTAACAATAGTCGTTATAGTTTGTTTTCAGGCTCACTGCTTATTGAACAAGATTTTGTTTTGTGATTCAGGTTCTCTTAGAGAAGGATTATGAAATATGCCATTTCTGTTTTATTTATTTTCTTCTTGCAACCTAGTCCGTCTCTCCAGGTTGGTTTTTTGTTGTTGTGTTTTATCTGCGCTTTTCCTTTCTTGGAAGACACATTCAGGTGTCGATGAATAGGAAAATTAGCAACAATTTGATTGTGTCTCCATCACTGCCTTTATGTGTTGACCATGTGTATTATCTACAGTTCTCCACAAGATCACCTTAATTTAAATGAGTTTTATTCTATTCCTAGCTTGAGTCTCTGCAAAGCGAGGCTGAACGTTTGGAAGAACAGAAGCCTGAAGAGGCAGAAGCCATCAGAGAGAAAATATCCGAGATTAACAATGTATGGACAGACTTAAAGGAAATGGTAAGTCATATCATTTCCAGTCAATTTCAGGAAGTGTGAGGACATTTTATCCTTTACAATTTCCTTGGCTTCTCATCTTTTACATAATGTATAATGATGTGAAATATAACTGCTGGATTGATTTTGTTTAAAATAACATTTCATTTTGTTACATAATAAACTGCTTTGCTATCTTTTTTGTCTTTCTATTTTAAATATTCCTTCATGGATTGTTTGTTTCATTCATTTTTCCTTTCATCAAGGATCTTCAATGTGATTTTGTTTTCTTTGCTGTTGTTAATTTGCTTTTTGTTCTTTTTATCAGTTGAAAGAAAGAGACGAAAAGCTTGGCGAAGCTGGAGAACTTCAACGCTTCTTGGGCAGCCTCGATCACTTCCAGACCTGGTTGTCTCGCACTCAGACAACTGTCGCGTCGGAAGATGTTCCCAACTCCCTTGCAGATGCTGAGAAGTTGTTGAGTCAACATCAACAGTTGAAGGACGAAATTGACACCTATGCTCCTGAATATGCCAAGATCAAAGAATTTGGCGACAAAGTTACAGAGGGAGAAGAAGATCCTCAGTACATGTTCCTTAGACAGGTACACTTTTCAGCTACCATAATCATCCTTTTTTCTCCTTTCTTCTCTACTCCATTCTCTTTTTTTGTATATTTCCCTCTTTAATCCTCATTCATTCACTTACATTCACTGTATAACCTGATACATATATACCATGTAAGCCCAAGGCTTTAAGCCAGTAAGTTTCCATTTACTCATATTTTCCCCTCAAAAAGTAAGATTTCCAGATGTGGATTTGAAATTTAGTAAGAAAGTGAACGGCTATTGATATAAAGGGGCTAAAATCCCTTCATTTGCATGACTATTTCACCCTATTGTGTTTCATGAAGTGTTGTTTCTGGCATTTGGAAGCAATTTAATGCAGATAGAGCCTGTAGTGAAACACAGATTTCAATGCAACAACTTCACATTTTCCTGAATTGTTCATTTGTGCCTTTTTTTCCTCCCCAATTTTTTTTTTGCACAGAGATTACAAGCCCTTGATGATGGCTGGCATGAGCTTCTCCAGATGTGGGAAAATCGTCAACAACTGTTGTCACAGTCCCTCAATCTGCAGGTAGGTTGCCAACCTGATGATGGTCCAGATACTGGTATAATGTTTGCTTTGATATTCCTTTTTGTGATTGATTGGAAGGGAGGACTTGGTCCTTTTTATAATTGATTGGAAGGGAGGACTTGGTCCTTTTTATAATTGATTGGAAGGGAGGACTTGGTCCTTTTTATAATTGATTTGAAAGGAGGATTTTTTTTCCTTTTTGTGATTGATTGGAACAGATGACTTGCTCCTTTTTGTATGTGATGGAAAGACGGCTTGGCCTTTTTTTTTTTTTGTGATTGATTGAAAGGAATGACTTGGTCCTTTTCTATGATTGATTGAAAAGGATGACTTGGTCCTTTTCTATGATTGATGGAAAGGGATCATTTTGGTCCTTTTTGTGATTGATTGGAAAGGATTTTTCTTAGCAGAGCATTTTTGTAGTGGATGATTCCTTTTTTTACTTTTCTTTTTCATTCCTAAATTGGACATTGATTCCTTGTGCAAACATGTTCTGGCATGTGCCAGAGTTTCAAATTGTCCTTTCTTGTTTCTCTGTAGGTAGGAGAGGGGGTGTTAACTAGATAAATTTGCACATTTCTTTCACTCATGAAGTCTCTAATTTTTTCAATGAAAACCAGATGTTCTTGCGCGATGCCAAACAAGCAGAAGTGCTGCTTAACCAACAGGATAACTTTTTGTCCAAAGAGGAAGTGCCGGTAAGTGGACAGGCCTTCTGTCAAACAAAAGTTTTTAATTTTCTTCAACTTTTGACTTCATTTTTTTTTTAACAATCATTTCCAATCAAAATATTGGTTTCTTGAGATAGAAATAATGCAATGCTTTTTCACTCACCCGCCACATTTTGTCTTCTTAATTCTTTAAAGTAATAGTTTTTTTATGATATTTTTCTTTTCCTTTTGTCTCTGTCTCTCTTACTCTCTCTCTTTTTTTTTTTTTTTTTTTTCTTTTTTTTTTTTTTTTTTTTTTTTTTTTTTATTTTGGTCAACCCCCAACCCTCCTCAAAGTCACATTTGCATCTTCAACTTTTGTTATATTTACATATGGATTTTTGAAAGTACGTAAAATTATGTTTAAATGAAAGAAATTCGTATAAATATTTAGTACTGGTTTCAATTTAGCATCTAACATGCATTTCCCTTGACCTGTCATCATCAACTTTTGATCCCCTACAAGTTTGTTGTCCTCATGTTCAGATATTGTACTCTTTCTAGCCTGTTGATGTCTTCTCAGTGACCCCTTCCCAAAAACCAACAGTTCCTACTTTTATTACATCAGCAGATGTTACTTTAAAGTATATTGCCCTGATATATCATTCATTCCTTTTCATATATTTACATATTCTTAAAATACATAAGACTGCAAATTTTGATTGCGATATGCAAATTGCCTTTTGGAACGTCAAAATTTCTTTAATTTCCTGGGATAGATGCATCACCAGATCAGGCAAATATTAAAAAGTATCAATAATGTCCAAGTGATGAAACAGATGTAAAATTTTTGATTTTCAGATTTTTAACCTCAATGTGCGCTCAGTTTTGCATGTGACTGATCCAATGTCAATCCCCATAGTTGATCAGATTCGGAAGAAAGTAAATACTTGTAGTTTGCTCCAAAGACATAGGGACTGTGGCCATGGATTGCCCTAGTTGCTGTAATCACGCTTTCACCTTGATACATAAAGTTGTTATCGTTTTATCTTGAAAGTAGCTGGATTGTCATTGCTTGATTTAGACAGCATATTTCATTTTACTTTCACATGCAATGGTGAATATAGGGCAAGTAGTTTGGTACATTTTATAACTTTGCTTTCCAGTTAAATTTGCAAAATTGAATCTAATCCATTGTATTTTTATCATAACTATACTTTTGCTGAAACTGAAAATATCCTCAAGGTTTATTACTGTTTAAAAGTATTTCTTATTCTTTATTATTGTGTGTTTTGTTGTTTGTTTGTTTGTTTTTGTTTTTGTTTTTTGTTTTTGTTTTTTTTTTGTTGTTGTTTTTTTTTGTTTTTATGATCATTATCATTCTAAACGAGGTATTTAAGTATTTTGTAATTTTTATATTAAGAAAGCCCCCTTTTCACATTTCTAGACTTCTTTTTGATTATTTTCTCTATCACCCTCATGAAATTTGTAGCCTTCTGTTTGGTGATTTGAGTACCTGTTGATGTTGTCATTGATTAGGATATGGAGGGTGATTAAAAACAAAACAAAAACCCGCAAAAAAAAAACAACTTACCCAAAACAATGGAAAAAAATAAACAATTAAAAACAATAAAAAAATAAAACAGTTTAAACATTCAAAATGGCACCTTATTAGAGAACAGGATGCAACATGGTAAAAAACAAAAAAAAAACAATTTGTAGTAATGTGCAATGGCTGGCGCATTTAAGTATCAGCTTCTTTTTTTTTAATCACCCTTGTTATATCCATAAGAAGACAGTAAACCCTAAAGTATACTTCAAAGTTGAAAATAAAAGAAAGAAAAGAAAAAAAAAAAACCTAAATAAAATATCACCCTGGTCTTGTGGTTTCTCCTTATCATTACCTCACTGCTGGCACAGATTGCGCCATTAGACAAGCAGGTAACGTGTACCTTTACCTTTACTGCATTATCATAATTGTTCACACCCAGTAGCCATGTTTCAACACTTTCCAATTATTTCCTTGTATATTTGTCTCATATTTTGTAAACAGCAATATGTATGTATGCATGTCTTTCCTTATAATTTTTTTTTTTAATTTCCCTCCTCTGTGGCAGTCATATATGGAATCATGTCTTTACTGAAACTCTTAGTAATTTAGAGCCGTTATTTTAGACCCTTTTCCTTTCTATGGAGGCTTAAAAAAGTGAAAGTACTTTCTGTCATCCTCATCATTTTTTATTCTTTATTTTAACTGTTTTCTCTTGTATTTTGATTCTTTGTTTATAGCTGCAAATTACAGTTAATGTGGTATTATGTGTTGCTCTTTTCTCCCCCACATGAAACCCTCCCAAACTGTTCAATTTTAATTTATTCAATATGCTCATTTCACCCATGCATTATCAGAATCAATGTTCCTTACCACCAACATGCTAAACTTTTGAATGCATGCTGCGACAAATATATGGTCCCAATTTTATACACTGTAATCTTTATCGTCCCAGCCTTAAGGAAGTATTCCTTTGGTATCTATAAGAAAACCCGCCTCCATGTCAGTGCAAAATTTAATGTGAAAAAAAACAAACAACCCAGCTTTTAGCCCACTTCAAAGTGATATATGAATCGTGGGCAATTGAAAAGACTTTTACATCCATGACAATGTGAATGTTGTAAAGAGACAAGTAATTATCCTTTGTGTCGAGCCTTTTTATTAAATTCTGTATGCGACTTGAGGCGAAATGCACATCATTTTCATTACCGTATGTGTTTTATTTGTCAAAAGGCGCTACTTCACTAGTGATCAATCAGTTCTGTAGTGTATGGTATTAACATTATTTCATTATTGACAAACTTGGGTTACTCAAAAGACTTATTTCAATATTTTATGATTCCGTAATCAGTTAATTTTTCACCAGAATGGATTGGAACCACATTTCACCCTACATGATTTAAACTTACAATACAAAGAACAATTTTAATCAAAAAACTAACGTCATAACCAAAAACAACAATTGGAAAGCTCCCTTTTAATCAACTGGCTGTCTTTAATCAACCATTGTCTTATTTATCCTTTAGTTTGTTTTTTTTAGGGTCATTTCCTTTTTCAAAGTCAATTCAATGTTGTCATCTGTAAAATATATTCCTTTGTGTTGTTCCCCATGAGATATAAAGGCATGCCCCTCCCCCATTCCCACATCCCAATATTGGGTAATGCTAATATTTGATTTTGCTCTTTTTTTTTTTTTTAAAGGTCAATTGTTAAAAGGAAAATATGATAAATTCATGTATTCTTTGTTGTTACATCCATGTTATGAATGCTTTGCCTCAATCCTTTTATTTTGATTGATTTTATCATGATAGTGCCTCAGTATTTATTTAGGAGTATTTTTTTTTCTTCCTTTTTTCAAAAAATAGATTATAGGGCTTCCTTTTCTCTTTTTTCTTTTCTTTTCCAAGTTTCTGGTTTGTTTTGTTTTTGTTTTGTTTTGTTTTTTGTGGTGTTTTTCTTTTGGTGTGTATTTTTTAAATTTATTTATTAGTTTTGTTTTTGTGGGTGCTCAATTTGTTTTTGTTTCGTTTGATTTTCTTTCCTTCTCTCCAAATAGAGTAATGAATGAATATTGGCTGCACGAGTAACCACTCTAGTATTGAATGTTTTCTGTAGCTTTGGTGATCAAAAAGCTCAGTATGATATGCCTTAGTACTGTTTTACACCCACATGTAACCGTACATTGTATCTGTACATTATGAAATTTATTTTAGGGCACAAATAACATTTTTGCCAGGGGGAACTTAAATTAAAGTACTTTCCTCATTAATTGAGGCAAGCAAGGAAAAGGAAATTAAAATTGAAAGGAAGACTGATTATTTAAGCCATTTTAGGTCTGTTCCTTTAGTTCATGTATTCGAGATGTCTTTTATTTGAAACCATTTAAATTTCCTACTATGATTACCATATAATTTATGGAAACAAAGTAAAATCGCTTTAGTTCTTTTATTTCTTTTTTAAATTTTTACTTTCTTTCTTCTTAAAGCTAGGACAGGTTTTGGTCAGGCGAAACTATTATCAGTGTCTTATGGTGGCTATTTGACTTCAGTTTTATTCAGAGTCTAGTGCGTTTTGCTCTCCATTGAATGTCGGAATAAAAAAGCCACCTTTTGAAGATAAGAAAAGTTTTCCAAATTGTCATGCATAACAATGTTTGAATAGAAAAGGACCATCTCTAGATTGTCGATGTCGAGTGAGGTATCTATCAAACATAACATGGTTATTTGAATCAGAATGAATGATTTGACCAATTTCTATACAAAAATGCATCCAGTAATATTTCCCTCCTGCCTTTTTGTGACAGACATCAGTGCAAGCAGCTGAGAACCTCATCAAGCGTCATGAAGCTTTCATCACCACCATGGATGCCAACGATGAGAAGATCAACGCTGTACTCCAGTTTGCCAACAGGCTTATTGATGAAAACCACTTTGCTGGACCCAAGATTCAAAAGAAGGCTGAAGGAATCAGTGAAAGGTATGCCTTTTTTTGTGTTTAATTTTTTTGTTTGTTTTTTTTTTGTGTTTTTTTTGTGTTTGTTATGATGTGTATTCTGGAGGAAAGAGAAGATAGGTGTGGGTGTGTTAAATGGATAAAAGTATATTTATTATTGTCATTGTATTTCATTTAGAGAAGGGGTTTGTCTTGTTAAAGGAGTTTGTTTTAAAACATTTTTTAGTTTGTTTGTTCTGATGTTATGACTAGTTTTGTTTTTATTTAGAAATGTGTTTAGCTGTGTATTAATTATGCCTTTTTATGTATGGGTTTCAGCATATCGAAGTTGGTATGAAGGTTTGAAGGAGGACTATTTCAGTTTTTGAGTTGAAATTATTGGGCAGACTTATATGATGACCATTTAGTTAGATCAAAGTTTTAAATGGTTGTAACATGGAATATTTTTGAATATGTCGTGGCAAACTCAGGGTTAGCATGCCGTCAGAACCTCATGTTATTTATCATATTTGTAAGGTATGCATTTGTAAAAGGAAAACATCTTTTCTTTCTTGTATTTTTTGCGTTACTTACTTACTTACTTATTGCCTTTCGCTGTCGTGGTCATTGGACTTCGCAGCTTCGGCCGTTCTCCGAATCTCTCTGCTGAGGGCAAACCATTCTTCTCT
>JBCHJU010112215.1:0-10648 GCA_039654505.1 Plocamopherus imperialis | reverse complement strand
CTTTCCAAAAATGTATAGGTTTCATAGGTTTACTCTGATTCAATCGATAATAATAAGCCTACAACTAAGCAGCTCTCAATCCTAACATGGGCACTGCGATCAAAACAAAAATCAACTGACTGGCCCAGGCAACCTCGCTAGCTGACGTCACACACTCGCGGGCGACGCGCGGCTGCGGGCTTGCTGCGGTACGGAATGGGGCGCTTCTAGAAGGTTAATTTAAAAGATTCTCATGATCAATGAGTAACACTTATATCTAGTGAGTTGTCCTTAAAAAATAAGAAGTCCTTTCAAGCCTTTCGGCCTATAGGGACAGAGCTCTTCCTTGTTTCAGTAGCATGAAGTGAACAGTGACATATATGTACTTTCTGAATAGGATGCTAGTTTATTGTGGAATACTTTCCCAGCTGAAGCTGTACCCATTTTCATCTGGGTTGAGTGAAGCAAGAGGGGTAAATTTTCTTGCTTGAGGAAAAAACGCATTCCATAAGGTGGTTTGAACCTCTGACCTCTTGGTCCGTAGCCGAACACTTTACTGCAGAGCTACTGCGCCCTCTAAGTTACCCTAAGTATGGGAAAATTTCAAGATCTTGGTTTGTGGTATTTTTGCTTTAAAAAAGACAGAAAATGGTGAATTATTATTTGCATCATTGGCACACACATTACATTTACAATCTGTTCAAGTCTTAAATGAGAAATTTGAAAATATCAGATTCAACCAACCAGCAATCTTGGTTCCAAGAATCATCACCAGGCAGCAGTGTTTTAATTCTTATGTTTTGTGTTCTGAGAATTTTTGTTTGTTTGTCGCTTTATGTTGAACTTTCCCCATTCCTATATTTCAACAGATGTAAATGATGAAGGTATGGGTAGCTTTTAGTTCAAATGGAGTTATTTTCTTTCCTGTCTTTTATTTTTGTAAAATAGCGTGTGCTTGTTTTCTGCATGGGCCCAAAACAGCTTTAAATTCTTTTTTCTTAAACCTGTGTTTAGGTAAAATTGTAATTATATTTTCAAATTAATATTCAGTAATTCAACTTGCTTGTTAGATTTTATATATTTATTTTTTTCTTATTTTCATTATATGACTCTGTAGTCTATAAATGAATGTGATAAAAAAAATGAGGTGCTGAATAATTAAGTTCAAGATTTTCAAGATCATTCATCTTCACCAAAGCTTATTGATCTTTACCTTTAAACATAGTTCATAATGTTTGACTTGGTTTTTGAGACACAACCACAGAGGCTTAAACATTGAATACTCTGACAAGGAACATCTTAGAAAATTAATTACAAAGCTAATTCTTTTTATTTTCACTCTTTTTATTTTTTTTTCACAATATATTGACACGTAAAGTAGACTAGCTGCTAAAGGCAAAAACCTTATGTTTGTGGCCCTGTATTTTTCATCTTGTTACATGTATATTATACTTTTTGACTATGGCGCAGCCGGGAGCCGAGCCCAGCTAGTATAATATAGTGCACACCTGATATATGGACATATAAGGTACCAGATAATTTATGTCGATATAAGAGAAAGTCGATATAAAAGAAACCTATTTAAAATAAAGTCTACCACTAGACTCTGAAGCCACACAAATACATATGCATGTATATACACCTATATAACGATAATCCACGTAATAAAGTACCTAGCTTTAAAAGAGAGCATTGATCATATATTGATCAATTTCTTAAGCTTTGTCAGTGTTATCAGTGAGAAGATTCTAGAACTCGCTAATTTGACTTAATGCTATTGATGTCATCCGACTTCATGGCTTTGGCTTTCCTAAATAAAAGAACTTAAAGGCTCTTCAGATAGAGCCTCCATGCAATGTTGGGGAATCATGCTTGTTTACACTTTAGATGACGAATATAGAAAACTCATGTCTGTGGACCTCTATTTTTCACCTATGACTTATAAGCAAACAGCAAGCAGTTATGCATATGTATCATCTGGGTGTCAGAAAGATAGCGAAGGAAGTCCATTAACTCATTTACCACCCTATGGTTGATACATCAGCATGAGATTGATTCAACTCATGGGCTACAATTTGCCTACTACAGTAGTTACGGCCTATAAGTCCTCCGGCTAATAGTCCGCTCCGCCTAATAGTTCACTTTTTGAATGAAACGTTATTTTCTGCTATATAAACAACCTCTCTAATAGGCCGCTCGGAAATCCTGAGTTTTGGCTAATAGTCTGCATTTTAGCCAGACACAGATCTACATGTACCAACATTTACCCCATTGTATGAGGCGGAATGGCCCAAAAGTCAAAGAGTGAATGGCCTATTGCAAGGCCATCGTGGTGCACTATAAAGACATCCTTGCTTTTTGTCTTCCCCCCTCAATAAAACATTGTACACTGTCTGGCATAGGTATGGTGATGTGTATACATGTAATAAGACGTCATCGCAAACACACTGTCCGTCACCTCGGTCTGACTGCTGCAGTCTTATCCAATCACATGTCGCCTTCTCTTCCTTACACAACAGCTTGATAAGTGTTCCATTGTGGAGGTGGTCCATTCATATCTCTTTTATGTCGGCGCTCATGAGACATCACATGTATCCGTTGACATTCGACCCCAGGCATTTCAGAATGTTTAAAAAAAATTGAAAAAAAGAATCACATTGCAATTAAAGAGCATGTCCTGATGGACGCACATCCAATGATAAGGGTAGATAGACAATTAAATTGACCCCCAACGTGTGTTGCATGGTCGGCTGATTGGCGACCAGTGAATACATGTAGTCCGTTCCGGCTAATGGCCCGTTGCGGCTGATTGTCTGTTTTTGCTGCCTCCTGTGGACGGTCTATTAGGCGGTAACTACTGTATCAGGACCATCTATCCATATGAGCAAATTTTGGTCGAAAGAGTTAAATCGTCGTACATATGTGCTGATGTATCAGCTTGAAGTTGTCAAAGAGTTGTTGTGGTTACATAAAAATAAGACAGACATTATATATAGATATATAGATACATACCCATAACTGTTTTAGTAGGAAGGAGAATTGCCTATCCAAACTACCTGTCAAGGTTATATTCATGGTAGACCTTGAACAAATTGAAGACTGACCTGACAGAGAGCATACAATAAGGATGATCAAAGAAATGTCATCTTTGAAAAATCTTTGTCCCACACCAGATTATTAAAAGTTTGTGTGGTGTGGATGCCATACTCGTACACCGGTTTTCAGAGTAGGCAAGATGCACAGCACCCCATGTGAAATAGTTGATATAATAAAATTTGTTTAATTAATTATTAATTCACATTGCTGAGTAAACACACTCAAAACATTTAATGTAAAGCAGGATCAACAGCCCACTTGTTGTATCCCTCACCTTTCTTGTTTTCACCTGTCACTAACTTCATTCTGAAAAACCAGGATAGAGCAGAATAATCTGTAGATGTCATATTGGTACAATTGAACACTTTTAAGTAGGTTGGGACTATCCCACATTTTCAAAAATCTAGGGTCTCTACAATTGGAGCGCACATTGGTTATTCCCCAGTCACATGGAGCAATTTAGAATTGCTAGGTTCATTTTGTGCTTCATCATTAAAAAAAACTAAAGCAAATTGAAACTCCTCCATGTGACAGGGGACAGTCCAACAGCGCTCTAGTTATTGAGACCCAAAATGTTTTGAGATGTGGGGTAGTTCGCTTATCCTTAAAAAGTGTCCACTTGATGTATACATGAGTTTGACTGAGCTTCAATGTGTATTTCTACTGAGATTATACTATGCTTATTTTGTGGGACTTACATTCAATTAAAAATAGGAAATGTATAGATGTGCTTATTGAATCCATACTGACTAACGCTGTCTTCTTATGAGAAGGTGCAAAACGTTAAAGACATTTTTTATGTCTACTTCGTGTACTGTGTAGCATAATAATCTGTGAAGTTTCAGAACAAAGCACAATGGGAATAAGTTGATGGATGAAAATACCACAGCTAGGGTCTCTTCTTTCAACCGTTTTCAGCTGCACAATAAATTTTCTTCATTGTTTCTTTGTGACAGTGTGAAATGTGCATCTCGGTACTGATTGTTTGCGCTTTCAAAACCATATATATATGTATATTGGGTGCGAGAGAAAAAAAGGTGCAGGACTTCAAAGGGCCATAATTCTCTTCATTCTGTATCGATTGACATAAAACTTCCTAGAGGCCTTATTTAACTTTTTATCAACATGTATTCCGATTTCAAACAGGATATATCCCAGCATAATGAAACGCCAATGATTTTAACGAGCCTACTCAGAAGACCTCATATCAACGTTACGTAAATTACATAAAGGGTGTTCTTAATAAAAAAAAACATAACCAGGTACATCGAGTCGCGGGGTTTAATAAGACTTTGCTACTAAAGCAATTTATCTTGTAGAGAATTTTATAATGAGTCAATTGAACCAAATCAAAATCAAATTGTTTCACGCAGACCGAAGTTATATCAATTTTAGTGAATCATGTTCGTTTCAATGGTCAGTTTTCACTTAGACCTATCGCACGATGGCCACCATGGCAATATCATTTGATAAGGACGTTACCATGCCTAACTATATAGGCATAACGTATGCTTCGCTGGATCGATTTTGATGAAATAAAGTACAAACAGCTCAAGAGACATTGTTTTGTTTGCGAAAATCATTAAAAAACCCATGACTGGCAATTCCGGGCTGTGCAATTTTTAGGGATGCCCTGTACATACAGTATTTATGTAACTTTGATATGAGGTGTTCTGAGTAGACCAGTTAGAATCACTGGCGTTTCATTATGCTGGTTTATATTTTGCTTTAAATCGACATACATATTGATAATAAGTTAAATAAGATATTGTGAAGTTTTATGTCAATCTATACAAAGTGAAGAGTTATGGCCCCTTTAAATCCTGCACGTTTTTTTTCTTGCACCCAGTATATATATGTAAAGAAAACTACTCTTTAGGTGATTGTGGCTTAATAATTAATAACGGGCCATAACAATTCTATTTTATGTACCATATTTCAAGAACAAGATTATGTCAAATTGTCTGGACCAAGAAATGAAGACCTTACACTTGCAACTATTTCTAGATGTGCGATGTGATTGGACTCTAGCCTGCTGTGAAACAAGTTTTTTTTTATGTGTCATTTAATGAAGAAGTTTTGCTGCCTTTGTTTTGTTTTGTTATTTTCTTCTTTATTTTGCCCAAGAGACTTCTTTACCTTCAAGTGACTTTGGTTTCTTTGAATCATTTTATGGTTTCAGTGTTTCCTGGTTTTGTACAATGTATATGAGCCTTTTCCTTGTCATTGGTTTGTGTAATACACAAATTGTGTTCACTTTTTTTTGTTTTTTTTTTGTTTTGATTTTTTTGTTTAGCACTGAATCAAAACCCGACAATTAATACACAATAACGTGATAATAGTCTAAATTATCACATTTCCCTTAATAAACAAGGTTCTTATAGTAAATTACTAGGAGGGTTTGAATTCTATGTGTTACATAGTAATTTGTCCTACTCAAATTTGTTGAGATATGTCAAAGAAAATCCTGAGATCAGTGCTATAACAGTTCTAACTGCCACAGCATAATTGTCATTCAGGGAACCTTGTCTACCCTTGACATCTGTTTAGTTATTTTCAATTGCATAAGAAAGCAACATCTGTTGAACAGATTTGTCAGTTTCCCAGGTCCATTTGATCATATTCATATTTTTCATGACATTTTTTGAAAAGGGAGGTGTGGGGGTCTTTTTTTTATGACAATGAGGCCTTTTCCTCCTTTTACCTCTTAATTTTCCTTCTACAGTTGCCTCTTGTGCAGCTCCATCCCTCCTGCCATAATTAAATGTCTTTTCTTCCAATATTGTCCTTTTTTCATATAGTCAGTTTATGTATTTTTTCTTGTCTTTAGAGTTGACTAGTCAGTTTTACTCTAATTCTTGTTATTCTGGAATAGATTAATAATTTATATTTCTGTTACGCATCCATTGAATTTTCAATATATTGTAATACATTTTGGAAACTTAAGATTTTCTCCCATGTTGACTTGGGTCCTTTACTCACATCCACACATTGCAGTAGGGAACATGCACTATCTTAACTTGATTTCAGTGTCTATAGATGTTTCCTGCCATTTTTTTTTTTTCATTTACCTCCTTTTTGAAGTGACATAGCACATTTTGTTGTTTTTTTTCCCATGGATGTTTCCACATCAAAGTGCAGCTAACTTATCTTTCTTCATTACTGGTTTGGATGTCTGGATCTTGTTTGATTTGTGTATCTTTATGGTTATTGTTTGAAACAAGGAAGATTTTTTTTAGCTTCACTGTTCTATTAAGATGATTAGATTTTTTTTTAGACATGGTTGTACAGAGGAGAGTAGTACATTGTATTGTCACCTACCTAATCTAAGTTCAGGGTATTTGAGACCTCCAATATGTGGTTTTCTCATTATATGTTCTGTGCTTATGTTTTAAAGTTAAAGTAGTGATAGTTTAGGCCTACAAACTAAAAGAGGGACTTTCATCCATGATTTAAGTTTGAAAAAGACACATGATATAAAATGATAAGCATGTATAACCTATGAGTGCACATAGTGGATAATGGTTGTTGTAGGGAGAGTGAGGTATGTACATTTTTTTAAATTGAACTCATCATTTTTGTGGGTGCATTGCATTTATTAATGTCTGTTAGATCTGTCATTTTGACAAGAAAATAGAATGCTTATGTGAAAAAGATTTAAAAAACGGGCAATTTTTTATAATTCATACTGTGATGCATTCAGCTAGACACTGATAATAAGAATGAACCAAAAAGGCTCTTGATGTTTTTGAGTTTTATATATTTTTTATATAAATTAATCTCTTTTTTATGATTCCTTTTTAATTGTAACTAAAAGAATGTTTGGAAAAATAATTTGTATTGTTGCAAGCAATTCAATGAAGTTTTTCTCTCATTGTCTTTTTGAACAGGCAAGAAGACATATGATCAAGATATGTTTGATGCCTGGGTTGTTGCCTCTGAATCATGTGCTTTTCATCCAATGGGAGCAAAATATTACAGAGATGTTTTACCAGGTACTCATTTTAATTTTGGATTGATGATATTTTGGAATTTGCCAACATTGACATTTAATTTTTCATAATGACATTGAACTTATCTGGTGATTTGGATATCATTTATAAATTCTGAGAGAGAAAGAAAACTACAGTGTATAATTTCCTGTAAATCGAATGTGTATCTAAGGCTAGATCTAGTAGAAAATCTTATATATCGGGTGGCCCTAAAAAAAGGTCTCCAACTTTGAAAGCTCACTATATCATTGTCACTGCGAAATTTGTAAAATGCTTTGGGACACTACGAAATAAATCAAATCCCTACAATGTGTGAAATTTTGAACCGGATTGATTCAATGATTCAAAAGTTTTGAGATATACAGTAGACGGATGTCGCTATGCACGAAATCACGGAAATATTAGGTAGCCCAAATGAAAGAGACAAAACTTCTCCAACTTTGAAAGCTTCCTATATCATTGTCTCCGCTTAATTTTATTTATTTATTTTTTTAGCTTTCAAACATTACGAAATCAGTCAATTTCCTACAATGATTGAAAATTTGAGCATGATTAATTCAAGGGTTTTCAAGTTATAAGATATACAGTAGAGAGAGGTCGCATTGCACCATAATGGAAATCGGATTTTGGAAGCCTCATTGAAAAAGTCTAATGACACAACAAAAGGAGAAGAGGTTGCAATCATGTTCTGCCACCGATGTTCCTCTATAACTTAGTGAAAACTATATCATACTAGACAAAATTGTACTGAACATTCTCCCTCAAACGAATCTTGTCTGCTAGATTTATCAAGCTGAACATTGTCAGTCTTGACTTCACACTCATGCAAGTGTCTGAGTTTTATTTTAATAAGGCTTAGATCTAGATCTAGTTTTATGTTGTCATTTTTAAACTTGATCTATGTAGATCAAATTCTGCGAATAACAGTATTTGTAGGTCTAGTTCTACATCTAGATCTAGATGTAATTCTACTCTAGATCTATCTGTTTCTAGATCTAAAGCCTCCCGATTTGATCCTCAAGATTGCATTCAACAAAACTGACACTCCGAGGGCTTACTAAGTGTTAGGGTAAGCGCATGCGGGGAAATTGCTGTCTGATATTGTCAAAGTAATGGTATGCTTGAATAAATCCATATTGTGATCGCTCTATCATACCAATCTTTCTGAAATTTTGCTAGCCAGTACAAAATTGGTTGTTTTATAAGACTGCCAATTTATAAGTGACGCGGTCCCATAGTGGCAACGTTATCATCTTTTAAAATTTTCTGGGCCACCCTATATATGGACTACAAAATGTATTTGCTCAATTTCATCTTATATTTGCTCTCTTAAATTTCCATTTTATTGTTTTATTTATGGCTTTTTATTCAGCTTTACTTTTGTGCTCAATACTTGGTGTCATTTACCTTAATATGAAATTATGCAGTTACTTGATATATGACACTCAAATATTCACCCAGGAGCATTTTTAGAAGTAAATATTTTGCTTCATGCAGTTAAACATTTTTGTGGAAGAGGGGGTTGATTTTTTTATTTGCATTCAAAAAGACATTTTCCCCCCAACCCTTCTAGGTGAAATTCTAGAAATTACGAAGGATGGTATCTTTTCACGGGCTATTGTGCCTCGTCCTGACTCTAAGCCTCCAGCTTTTTGCATCTTTGAGTATGTGTACTTTGCTCGTCCAGACACCATGTACGAAGGTGATAATGTCATACAAATGTGTTGTCTTAAATGTGATATTGAAAGAAGAAGTTTGATTATATAATTTTTTACGGAATGTTTAAACACTTGCCTTTATGGGAGTAAGATTATTCTGTTTTTTACCCCTTTTATTTTGACGTCATATCTCTGTATCTTTTCGATAAATCAAAACTTTTGTTTTTTGATTTTGTTGGTAGTAAATATACAATCTCTTCCATTTTTAATAAAATAATTGTGAAGAATGTTTATAACTTGAAGTCAGTCAGAGAAAAAACTTTTTAAAAAGCTTACTTCTTTTAACACACTCGCTGCTATGACCGACACATGTGCGGTCAATTGCTGCCGACTGTACACTGCAAAGACAAACAGGGGTGCGGCGCAGTTTTGAAAATTTTTTTCATATAGTTTCCGACGGATAGCCTGTCTTGTGAGTTGCGAGTATGCTTGCAAGTCTTTCCTTTACAGTGTACAGTAATATTATACTTGTTGCCCCTTGATAAGATGCGATCTACTTGGGTTGAAGGTGCCTAGGTCCAGTGCTAACTTTTCGCTGTCAGTTCAATGCAACAATGGCGGCTAAAGGAAAAAAAAGCAGTGAACAGATTGAGAGTGAAGACATGTTTATTAATCATTGAACATATAGTGAAAAGGAGTTCCAGTTTGCTGCTTTATTTATTCACAAATATGGTTTTTGTAGTGTTTTATGGTGTATGTGCATGTGTCATGTTTAGATGTTCTGACAAAAAATGTGTTTTGCAAAATTTTGTTTTTTTCCCACATCAATAAAAGCAAATCATTAGAGATGGCTCAATAATTTTTTTCTGCAACATAAAGTACATTCTTTTCTCTATCAATATGCAAAATTACATTGCTGTACTTGTAGAAATAGATTTTTCATGATTTTTTTTAAAGCCTCCAAAATCCCCGGCATTTCTCAGTTGCGCATTTGGGAAAAGCCTGGCAGTGAGTGAGTTAAAGGTTTATTTTTAACGGTCCTTAGTTCATGTTCTAATTTTGCATCGGTATTAATGGGCCTTTTTTCCTGTTGATGTGTTGACGTAGCAGGAATACTCAAACAAACTGACTCGTATCAATTATTTCAAAGAAGCGTGATTGAAAATTCAACATGTAACAGAGCTATGTAACTTGATGTAATTAGTCCTTTCAGGCCTCAAGCCTTTTGGCTCATCTGTACCCATTTTCATAGCGGTTAAATGAAGCATCAGGAGTAAATTTTCTTGCTAAATGATAAAGCGCATGTGACACTTGGTGGCATCAAACCCATGACCTTTCTGTCCATCATAATCCAACACACAACCGCTTGCCCATATGGCCCTCCCCAAACAGCTTTGTAATAACACTATAATTCTCATTCATTGTTGTGCCTTTAAGTGACCAATACTGTTAGTCCTGAAAGTTTTAAAAAGGAGATATGCATGGAAGTGCATGGCTGTGTCAATTTAATGTACTTTCTTGTTACAGTCCTTAGAAAGTTGAATTTATGGGCAACATTTTCAGTCATGCAATTAAAATGGTAAAATTTGAATTTTGTTCCTCATAGGTCAAATGGTTTCATCTGTGCGAAGACGATGTGGCCATGAGTTAGCCAAAGAATGGCCTGCTGAAGTAGATCTTGTGAGCACTGTCCCAGAGTCTGCCACACCAGCAGCCATGGAGTATGCCAACACTGTGAGTTTCCTTCTCCTCATTTAAAGTTGATAATATTACTAATTTTCCCTTGTTTTGCAGTGAGGAATTTCTAATTGTTTTTACTTACATTTTCATTGTTTATTCTCTCTGTGAAACATTATTTTGTTTATTCATATTGTTATTCTCTAAGATATCTGTTGTAATTCAAACAATTTATGTTTCACACTG
>JBCHJU010112104.1:0-10648 GCA_039654505.1 Plocamopherus imperialis | reverse complement strand
TAATAATAATAATAATAATAATAAGAAGAAGAAGAAGAAGAAGAAGAAGAAGAAGAAGAAGAAGAAGAAGAAGAAGAGGAATATCATCAACAACAAAAACCACAATAGTATAGTGGTGATGAATAACAGCAGTGTTCTATTATTATTGTTTGTCCGATACATTTTAATGGTCCATGTATTTCTAAATAATTCCCTTTGAACACATAGATCTAGCTTTTTTGAATGTTGTAAATGTTACAAACATTGAATATTGTATTTTTTAGGATCGTTATCAGAAGCGAGATAATAGTGAAACGTTGTTTTTGACTCTTAGTACTTCAACACATTGCTGTTACTGTTTGAATGGAGTGTTTTGGTCCATACGCGTATGAAACGAAGTTTAGAAAACTGATCCCCTTTTGCATTAATTTGTTTTGTCCGTCCATTTGTGTATTTAATTCTGTATGGTTGCAATCATTCCCGTTAACTTTTAACTTTCATATTTTTCATTCGCTTTTACATCGGTCTGCATTTGATTTATTTTGCCCACTCTTGCATATAATGAGTATTGTTCATCCAATTTTGCTTGAATTGTTCAAATGATTCATCTTACAACTTTCATGTTTTTTCATTCACTTTTACATCAGAATCTGCCTTTGATTTTTGTGTTGTTCGTCCACTCTTGCACACTTGTATTATTCATTCACTTTTGCATTTATATTGTTCACCCCCCTCCCCCTTTTGAATTTGTATTGTTGATATTATTCGTTTTAACTTTCATAATTATTTTTCATTCACTTTTGCACATCTATTTGATTTTTGTGTTATTCAACCAATCTTCACTTTGTATTGTTCCACGTCTCCCTCTCTCTATACATTATGTAGCGTTCATTCACTGACGTGTATTGTTCAATTCACTTGATCACATTTGTATTTGTATGTTCATGTTCATCCGCACTAGCATAAAATTTACATTGTTCCACATATATTTGTATTTGTGTAGTTCATCAACTGATTGCATTAAAATTCAATTTGTATTGTTCCTTTCGAAGAGAGGTATGACGCTCGTACCGTTTAAGTTTTAGTAAAACTACACTAAAACTAAAACCAGCGTGTTGGTGTGGAATGAGAGTTGATCAAGTCTTGATTATCTGATGAATAAATAAGTTCAAACGTCTTTGCCTGTTCCACTATAATTTGTTTCAAATGGTGCTATAAGCATTTAAAAGTGGACTTTACTATGACTCAATTGTTTCCAGCTTGAGTAGCAGGTCTATATTTTGATAGAGAAGTTTTTTGTTTGTTTGTTTTTTTGAAGAGGCAGTCTATACTACAAACATCAGGGGACAAACATATAGGTAATGTGTAGACAAGACAGACATCAGGAGGTAGAGGGAGGAAAAGAAAAGGTAGACGAGTCAGTGAGCCAGAGGTAGAGGAATAAAAATACATGTACACAAGGCAAGACGGATATTCATGACAAAACTCACTTTCACACGAAAAAAATTCAACAGACATTAAGATGAACAATTGTTTCAATCAAGTCAAGACTTCATTTCAATTCATTTCAACAGGTTTTTATTATGACTAAAAAATATAATAATAATATTATATATATATATAAATACTCATAATGACTTGGACTTGTTGAGTTGGAGGGCGGGTTGAAAAAGGGGTGGGTCGATCAGTGCAGTGAGGTATAAATTATAAAGTACATGGTACCATTTAAAAACAAAAATCTCTTTTTCTCAATTTAATTTCTGGGTTTTCTATAAAACTGAAAATAATTGTAATGAAGTTAATACTAAACATGTGTTGTTATTTCAATTCCAATAGTGATTTAAAAATTACTTTTAATTTCAGCCCACACTGGCATTTGACAATTATATATAATTTCCGTCTCAATAGCAACTGACTGCAGCGTGTTGTTATTCTTACCAAGCAATTAATGTTAGAAAATTCTTGTGCTTGGCAAATATGCCAAAAATAAATATATTTAAAAAATGTCTATATGATTTCATGACCCTGTAACTTAAAATGAGTGTAATCTCATGTTTCATAAAATTAAGAATGGGAATTTAAACGTAAAGTTTTTGTTTCTAGACCTGCATTGGTTTTTCTCAAGATCAAAGAAATAAACTGAAGAAAAAAAAAATCCAAAAAACAATGCATTACATTTCTTTTAAGAGTAAAATTGTGAACATATAATCTCAATAAAATATAGCTGGTGTTAAGAAAAACAAAATGATGTGAGATTCAGTAAACTGATAACTGCTCATGATCAATAAATTAGCTGTTAAAATCCTAAAACTGAAATGAAAATTCTTGGGAGGATAGAGAGGAGCTTTGCGTACTGATTCGGGAAGATGGTGTTGGGTATAGTAAGGAGACAGCACATTAACAGGTTTAGATTAAGGTCATCTTGTGCTTGGAAAAAGCAGGATGATAGACGGATGGAAGAGAATGATGGGAAGGGATGAGAACCTAGCACTGGCACCCACCTACACCCGCAGAAAAAAAATGGAACATGAACAAGAATCAATTCATATAAATAAATTGCATTGCCAGGCAAAGGGATCAGCATTTTAATAAAATATAAAAAACCATGTAGAAAGCGAACAGTTTTAAAGGCATATTGATGGCAAGGATGCATGTTCCTTTCTCACCCTTTTATACTAATTGACGGCCAAGAAAATTATTTTCCGTTTCTGGGAGTGTAAAAAGTTGATGGTAGAAACGATAAAACCTCAGTTGAAAAAAATAAAGAGTAATAGAGCTGACATTTAAGAACATTTTAGAACCAGGGCATCCAGTTCTGGACCTGGCAAAATTAAAAGCAGTGCCTTATGAATTCATGAATTTCCTTGGAAGCGAATCAGTAGAATGAGAAATCAGGTAACAGTGATTTTTTCTATGAGCAGATCATTAAGAAGTATGAGAAAGAAAATTAATTCAGCAGGATTTAAAAACTGAACTTTCATATTTCCTGACATTTATTCATTTCCCTTGCTCCAACAACAAATGCATCCATATAAAGAATGAAAAGACTTCAGTTAGTTTCATAACACTTCAATTACACACTGCAGATGAATAATAAATGACAATGTATATCACGTATGAAACATCAATTGCAGATAATTAAGGTTCACTTTCACCGTCTCACGTACAATCTTCAGCAAACACAGACATCAAACAATCTCTCTTAAAGTATCTCGTTGATATGGTCAAACCGTCATCACCCCCTTGGGGGGGAAAATGTAAAAAGTCAAGTCCTATATTACATATCATACACTCGGTTACATATCCACACCTGACATAACATTTACCATCTCTTCTAAACATTCATCCATACCAGAACACTTTTCTTGAGGAATGTTTATGATTCATTTTATGCTACACTATATACAGTAATTATCATTGATGCTGGCAGCCACTTCACTCACAAGACAACATCCAGAATGATTACATTCATATACACTATACATAATAATAATTCCATATTTACAAAAGAAAAAAAATCACACAACTATCCATGAAACAACACATTTTAAGACAAGACAATGCTCAAGCATTTTTCTATGTAAACCGGCAAAACAACGCTGAAGTTGGGATAACAAGCAGGTAACTGCAGATGGAACAACATCTTGGTTTAGACAGCAACATTCAGAGGAGGCCTTCCTTTAGCCATCCTACAAATAACTTAAATACAACAAACTTCACACAGTCAAACGTTATCTTAGAACAATTCAGACTGAAGCATGCATTTCTTTTACATCATACATTACAAATTATTGTCGACTGCAAAACTTGTATGTACACAACTCCTATGTACATGGACTGCATATATCTTTGTTCATTTAAATAATGCTTTCATGATCAATTAGATCTTGTTAATCATTAAATTGCTTGATGAAAAGTGTTTCCAAAATAATGTTCTAAAATATACAAGACTCTATTTTGTTCAAAGTATAGAAGAATTTTACTACATATTTGATGGAGTCTACGTTGTTTCAAAAACAAAAAACTGGCCTCGTCAAATTCTAAAAGTCAAGGAGTATTCAAGAGAATTTCCAATATTTTCAAAGATTTAAGGAAAAGTAACCATTGCCAAAATGAACGTTTTTTGGTTGCTTTTTTTTTTTTCTCATTTAATTTTCAGACCTAAGACTAAGAATAGATAGAGCAAATTGATTAAAGAGGTTAACAGTGAGACTTTGCATGGATTGGAAGATTTGGCAATCTCACTGCTGGCATGAGACAAAGCATTTTAACATGTTGAAAATTTGAAAGACACTGAATTTAGGTTCTTGCAGAAAAAAAAAAAATTAAAATAAAAAGGTAATCATTGAGTAAGTTAATAAAGGCAGACGATTCCGGTGGATGGAACAGCCAACATGGATCTTGTGAACAACAATGATTATAACCTAATAGAACAATCATAAATGTTCTAAAAGTTGACAATGAAAGATATTGTTGATCCGTTAAAATTGTTGGTGATTGAATGGGGTTAACTTTACACACAAGGAAAGGGCAATTTCTTTTGGAGAGCAATAATCAATTTCTAAAATCAGTCGTTTAAAAAGCAAGCCCAATCAGGACATAATAAAATTTCATGAAATTTTGAATGTAGAATCATTTGTCCTAGTTTTTTTTCTTTACCTAAGCTGACGTTATTTTTTTTTAATCGTCCAATGTGGCTGGTATTGCTACTTTTCATCCTTGTAAGGAATATGATTGTCTTGACTGGAGATCTGATTATCAGGGATTACCTTTACAGTTTCACGGAATGGACCCGTCTTGATTTTGGTTGGAATCGAAGCGCTTCAGAATAGCTTCTTGAACATGATTCCAAACCCTGAAGACTTGTGACTAGGATGCATAATCATCATCATGCTTTTAAACATTATCAAATTTGATAAAACATGAACCTAATGTCACATCCATTACAGGAGAGTTAATATTGTCTATAACATTTAACTTTGATTAGCACACTGAGTTGGGGGGTTTCTCTCCGTTGAGTAAACTTGTCAAATGTGATGGATAATCCGGTGATGACAAATTTGAAGCTCCTGATGGAAGCATTTGTTCCTTAGACTGGTCATCTCTTGTTTCCATATTGATCATCATCACTGGTCCAGTGTAGATGGCATTTGATTTTCTGTTTTTCAAATCACGATAGCGAGAGACATCCAAATTTTCTTGAGCAGCTTCATAGCGTTCCAATTCGTAGCCAGTCAATGATGCAACCCACTCTATTCTGTCCTCGGGTTGAGATGGTCCCCAAGTAGCATCGGGCTGCATCAATTTTTTGATTCTCTGTAATCAAGAGAAAGAAAGAAAAAAGATGAACATTAGCTTTTGTAAACAATTATGTAAAATTTAGAATATGATATTAAAGAGTTGTTTTTTTTTAATTGTAGAAGTCTAAATACATAGATACAATATTGCTATGTTAAGAGTGTGAAGTACAAAGAAAATATGTACATATGCATTTTTATTATTACTATCAACATCATTTAGTCTATCCAAACTATTATCTGTAAAAAAAAAAAAAAAAGAAGAAGACTTGTTAGGAATCAATTTTATTGTATTTTGTCCCAGATAATTCAAACATTGAAATATATTGTATTGTGTGTAATTAACATTTTGTGTGCTTTTTTATCTTTCTTCTATTTGTAAGAAAAGTGAATCTTACCTGGAAAAGAGTTCCCTTTTCAGCACGGATGGAAAAGAAGGCAACAATAGGCAATGGTATGATAGAGCAGAGAGCGAAACCCCATCCAAAGACGATGGCCCAGTCTGGGTAGTGGTAAGTGTCATAGGTTACTGGCTCAAGCTGGCTGATACTGAAGGTCCAGATAAACTGTATAGGGAAAAGACAAAAATAATGCAATCAAATCTTGTTTTCATCAATCTTTAAAAATTATGAAATGGAGTGAGAGGAAGCAGGAAGGAAGAGGCAGGGGAAAGGGAGGCAAGAGAAGATTCGAAAGAAAAGGGTGAGATAGAGCAAGAGAGAAAAGACAGAAATAGGGACAAAGACATGGATGAATAATCTTTTGAGATGACATTTGCATGACGAAATCTTACACAGACAGTAGCACTACTTGCATTACTTCAAATATATAGTGATTCATAAATTGATAGTGCTAACAACTTAAGCAAAGTCCTGAAGTTCTGCTTTAAATAATACTAATACTCACCAAAACAACAACTGGGGTGGTGAATTTCCACATGACTTTCCAGTAGACATTAGGTTTGAATCCAATCATGAGCTCAATGTCCTTGACGAAACGATCAACACCGTAGACCCATGCAATGATGACACACTCCAGGACAGACAACAACATGAGGGAGAAGCAGGATGCATACCAATCCATAAGAGTCAACAGGTAAATTCCACCCTGGAAGAATAGAGAGAAAAATCCAGTTTTTAGGATGCGCATTATACATGTGTATTTTTTTCATAATTTTCATCTCTAGAACCTGAAAATAATATCAATAGTTCATGTACCTTTGTTCGCTCTTTCAAAATTTTACTTATCATTTGAGGGGTGTTTTTTAAAATCTTAATATTGACTTATATTCTTAATCTCATAGCCATGTAGTATCTGGTCCATTTTTCCATTCTTCTTCATATTATTTTTCTTTATGTTCTCAAAAAATGGCCATTAAATTCACTTGTTCTTGATCTTTTATGTGAACTTTATAGCAATTGAGATAATAAAAACATACCTGGAAAATCATTGGAATTCCAAGGACAAATTCAATGAGGCACATGATCAAAGTGAAAAGGACTTTTCTCTTCCTCAAGACGTATGGGAATTCATCAATGAAGGCACTGGTCATTGTCTCAAACATACCAAACTGTTGAAGAGAGAAAGAGAAAGCAATTTTTGAAAATCTCCATTCAGAATGACAATAAAAATAACAATACTTCTTTTTAATTCGCATCTTAGTTTCAAAACAAAGAGCCCTCTAAACTGCTATGCATTTAAAATTATGTATTTTTATTGGGAAAATTTAAACGTACACTCCTGAAAAATTCAGATGATATCATTTGTTAAAGTAAAGGGAAAATGTAATAGTACTTGTATTCCATAAAAAAGAAATGAATGTGTACGAGTTTAAAAAACATTGTAACATTCTATTTGGAAATAAAATAAAATGGGGAAAACAGGATATATTGTGTTTGAGAAATGTTGTGATATCATTAAAGATGAAAAAAAAGCAAAGAATTGTACCTGACTGTCAAGACCGATGGTGAAGATCATAAGGAAAAACAAGATGGCCCACAACTGGGGAAGGGGCATCATGGCAACAGCTTGTGGGTAGACAACGAAAATCAAACCAGGACCACCACTGGCCACCTTGTCAATAGGCTCACCGGTGGAATAGGACATGAAGCCCAAGACAGAAAAGATGACAAAGCCAGCAAATACAGAGGTAGCACAGTTCAACAAAGGCACGATCATAGCATCCCTGGAAAGAAGACAAAGATATCATTTTATGAATACATATGTACATTTGATTTCTCAGTGCAGTGGTGATTTAAATTTCAATGCTTTAGAACTTCATTTGCTTTGTTTTACTTTAATTATTATTCCCTGGTTTTTGAGAAGAAGCAGAAAGAAAAGACCTATTCGTTTTTATTTACATGTTATGGTACATTTGTATTTTATTTTTTATTTTTTTACTGTGATTTTCATTCTCTAGTCAATTGAAAAAAAAAGAATATTTTGTTTTATGAGACTAACAATGATTAAGAATATTCATTAAGGAGAGGCTAATAAAAGGTTTCTAATTCTAATACATAATATAAAAGGGTTCAGCACTTGAGTCAGATACTTACTTGTAGATATTGTTATGGAATTTATTGTAGCTAGACATGGTGATGAGAGAGCCCCATGCCATACCAACAGAATAGAAGATCTGCACAGCAGCATCACCCCATACCTGTAATAGAAGCAGGGAAAATTATTAAAATTCATCCAGGAAAGATTAAACTGCATTGGGATTTGACATCAATGCTAGAATTGTCATTTGTAGATTATTTTGGAATCAATGTCCTTTCAAACAATGTGTTATTTAAATTTCAGGTGTAAATTTTGTGACTAAACCATTTTCCTTTCAAAGGAAAAGGCAATAAAGGTTATCAATTTAATCATAAAATGATTATGGCATGTTTCATTTTCTAACAGTTCATTTACACTTTAATTACATAATGTGAACACTGAACTTATTTCAAGTTTCATTACTGGCGATCTCAATGAATGTGATGTGCAAAGTGACTCACCTTGAAAGACAGAAGCTTCTCCCACTGGGGAATAAGGTAAAATTTGATTCCATCAAGAGCTCCAGGCAAAGTAACACCACGGATCAACAAGATGAAGAGAACCACATATGGGAAAGTGGCAGAGATATACACAACCTGTCAGATAAAAAAAAATCACATGAAATTAAAGATAAGAGTAAAATAGATATCTATACATTTTCAAATGTTTTTTAGGAAGATTAATGACATGGATTTCAAAGGTTTAAAATGTTTAAAAGTAATAAAAGAGATCACATGACTTTTTTTTTTTTTTTTTTTTTTTGGTCATGACATGCCGGTGCTGATTGCTGGTCACTTTAAAGTGAAAGAATAATCACTGATCATACAAATTACTTGACCATAATACTTTAAAAGAAAATTACTGAATTGGTCCTAGTAAATCAAAAGGGGAAAGGCTTACCCGTCCAGAGGACTTGACTCCTTTGCACAGACACAGGAAGACAACAGTCCAGGCCAAAACGAGACATCCAAACAAAGGCCAGCGAATTTCTCCGAAGTTTTCAATGCCAGAGGTAATTTCCAGAACATTGTGACTGTTGAATGAAAAAAGTAGAAAACAAATGTGAAAATATCAGAATCATTCGATATTATATAGTCTGAAAATTTAAAAAGATAGATATTTATTTTCATAATCATTCAATATTGCAGCTGAAGATAATGAACATTTCTGAACATGAATATTATGAAAAGACTTTGTGACTCTGAGACATTTTCCATAATAGTTAAATTTCAAGCAAATGTGTCTTACCTCCAAAACTCTTCGCTCGAAGTCTTGAAACGTGAATCATTCCTGGCAATAAGGGAAGTGTTGAAGTCGGTAGCATTGTGGAGGGTGCTGTTCAGCAGGCCGAAGTTGGTAGCATTGTGGAGGGTGCTGTTCAGGGTCAGCGTGGAGTTGGACTCATTAAACCCTTCTTCCACACACCACTCAGTGTTCCAGCTCTGCCCACACAGGCTCCAGGGCAACACCCGCTGCATGGACTTGAACAAGTAGTAGAAAGTCCAGGTGATGATGATGTTGTAGTAGATGCACACCATGCCAGAAATGATCACCATGCCATACCCGATACCTGAGGAAAGGTTCAAAAGGATTACATTAAATTACATTAAATTACAGTGAGGATGGCAATGGCATATCTATAGATGCCTACCAACAGTTTCATTATAATTACAGCATTGCATTAATAAAGTATGTGCGAAACATCTATAACGCTACCTATGATAGTCTCTGAACCATTGATAATAGATTTTGCTAGATAAAATAGAGGAAACTATGTCCGTTTTAAACACCACATTTCTTTTTAATTTGAATGATTAAATGAAAGAATCAAACTTTAAGGATTAATAACACAGTTTGACCTTTAAGCAATGTTTAGAGTCACATAATATAAAGATTAAGTCATGGTTCTTCCATTACCTTTGAAGAGAGGGCTGATCCTCCACACCGTGATGGGGCTCAAACTGGCAAACTGTCCATAGGACACCTCCAGGAAGAAAAGGGGAAGGCCGCATAGCAACAAGAAGATGGTGTAGGGGATCAGGAAGGCACCTGCAAAATGGACGAAATTCACAATGAATTAATACTCATGAGATATTTGCCTGAAGTGACGAAGCGTATGTATAAGAATAGCTACAGAACGTCTAAACTTTTCTACATAACAAAGCGTAATCTGACAAAGTTGAAAGCGGATTGAATATGGAGATCTACTTCTTTAAATTCTAACATCAAACAGATGTGCGGCGTCTTAGCGTGCTTTTGAACAAGTCCTAATAGCATTTTATAAATCGTTTCTATAGGCTACTACATAGAGAGAGAAGACGAAACGAACCTAGCAATTTACGGGTTCAGACTGGTTTGGCGTCCGTGCAAGAAATATCACTTCAGTTATCTTCCCCTCCCATTATGATTGATCCACTATAATCCGATATACCGGTAACCGGCATGAAATATAGTCGGGCCACGTGCTGACACCGGCTACCAGCTGCCGGCTTATGAAATGCCTGCTGATGCCAATGCCTACTGATGCAAACACTGACGTATGTGCAATTAGTGCGCATTGGAATTGGACAGGATGGTCCATGACAATGTGGTATTGCGGTGTCAGCATTGATTAAACCTCTGCTCTGACCTTACCATGATGGCATTACATATAAAACAGTAATCGTTATTCGCTTGAATAGCCATCTACACTTTTCCGCATCATCATTATAATACTTTGTATTATGACATACGATATTATAATGATAATAATAATCTCATCGACCATCCCCAAGACATTCATATTATCATATCATTTTATTATTATATACATTATAGGTATGGCGCGTAACACC
>JBCHJU010112103.1:0-16595 GCA_039654505.1 Plocamopherus imperialis | reverse complement strand
TGTCTGTGTGTTCGTTTGTGTTTCACGTGTGCCCAAATGCTTTGAACTTTGAATGTCAGTACTTAAACTTAGTGATCTTGGACTCACATAAAAGTATGACTTGTAGTACTCAATTGGGTTCGAATTTAATGAAATTATTGCATCCATACATCATTAAAATATTTGGTTTTGCTCATTGTAAATATTGTATACATAGTCAGTGGTGGTTCGTAATGTTGGACATGGATTCCTACTTACTACGGAACTATGACAACGAGTTCATCCTCGATATAATACGGGCAAATTGTAGTCAAAGAGCTAAACCGTGCGTAATAATGTCGCATTATAGTACCCGAAGAGGTTTTTTTTTTTTTAGATTAGCTTACCCGTGTAAATCGCTTAGGCACTGTAAATTACACAAAGTATCACAACGCACGACTAAGAGCTATCAACATAGTTACTATGAAGTTGAACGTAGATCTGGATAGAAATAGAAGCGTAGAATGAACGGGGATAATATTTCTTGTATTTTACCACTATCACTTCTTCATAGATAACAGAAACGATACATTATGATTATCAGTAAAGAAGGCGCACTTTATCTGTCACTGACAAACAAAGTTCAATGTTAACCTCTATCTTCACGAAACTGTTCATATCTGATTGATAACCAGGTGGTCTTTGTGCATTAGAAAATCATTCACGATCTTAGTCTTCGAAGTCGGTGACAAATACAACAAATTTCATATTATTCTTGTCAGCTATCAAATATTTCAATATTTGCGTTGTAAATTTTAATTTATTTTTAGATTTGTAGGTACATTTGGTTTTTATGTCCTGTGTGTAAGCAAATCAATCAGTGTGCATTCCCCAAGTCGAGCCCTGTCGACCCAAGCAGACGGATTACACCGTGGCCTTCGTGACCTTCGTGATTACACCCTGTTTACTTTCCCTCGTGTTAAATGAACAATAATACCTGTCAAAGCATGTGGCCCACGGTACGTTTTCAGCATTCTTTAAACATTATTATTGTATTGAATTAGTATACATTATTATAACATGGTTCTCTAGCTATACAGCGTGTTTGGTTTGGTTATCTGCATTTAGTCCATAATATATTAAATACATGTACCATGCTTTGGTGTTTACATAATATAATGTATGTGTGAAGTCGATTCTTAATAACGCGTGTGTAGGCGTGCGCGCGCGCCGCGTGTGTGTGTAGGTGTGCGAGTGTATCTCTGTGTGTCATTGCCTTGAATAACGATGCTACAGAAACCTACAGCAAATATAACCACATTAAACAGTTGCTGCCCGCTCTCAAGTCAAGTGGTGACTAGTGACTAGAGTCTAGTTGAGCACAGGAGACTAACCGGATGTAAATTCTTGACACGATCGAGTTTCAACGCACTGCAGATAAACGTAGATCTAGTACTTCCTCGAGGCTTCTGATTCAACCAGACGCGACGCATTGAATCTAAGTCGTTACAGCAAGAAAGGCTAGATTATATGTTGTGTGCAGAGAGACAAGGACTTTGATTTAAAACAGTATGATACAGTGCACTCGACTGGCTTCCGATAAAGGTAATGTGCAAGTTGTAACTGATGGTGTATGCATTGATATGAATATTGTACAGAGACGTCTTGATATAAACATAAAATGCATACATGTAAATGTTTTGATACGAAAATAAAATGTGTATAAACGTTTTGATACGAGTATAGAATGTACAAACGTCTTGATACGAATATAAAATGTATAGAAGTCTTGATGTGAACATAAAATGTATAGCCGTCTTGATATGAATATAAAATGTATAGATGTCTTAATGCGGAAAAATGTATGAACGTCTTGATACGAATTTAAATGTATAGACGTTTTGATAAGAATATAAAATACATAAATGTCTTGATACGAATGTAAAATGTATAGACATCTTGATACGAATATAAAATGTATAGAAGTCTTGATAGGAATATAAAATGTATAGACGTCTTGATACGAATATAAAATGTATAGACGTTTTGATATGAATATAAAATATATAAACGTCTTGATACGAATATAAAATGTATAGACGTCTTGATACGAATATAAAATGTATAGAAGTCTTGATGTGAATTTAAAATGTACAGACGTCTTAATGCGGAAAAAATGTATAAACGTCTTGATACGAATATAAAATGTATAGAGGTCTTGATGTGAATATAAAATGTATAAATGTCTTGATACGAATATAAAATGTATAGACGTCTTGATACGAATATAAAATATATAGACGTCTTGATAGGAATATAAAATGTATTGACGTCTTGATACGAACATAAAATGTATAGGCGTTTTGATATAAATTATGGGCGTCGTGATACGACCAATGCCTTGATAGGCATATTGTATAGACATGTTGATACGGATATTGTATAGAAATCTTGATCCGGATATTGTATAGACATCTTGATACGAACATCATAATAATATAGACGTCTTGGTACGAATAATGTATATATATATATACGTCATGATAAGGCATATGCTTAGACGTCTTAACATGAGTAATGTATACGTCGTGATACGAGAAAGCTATAGACGTCTTAATATGTACGATGTATAGGCGTTTTGATATGCATGCATATTTCATAGCGACAATACAAACTTAATGTTTATAGATTAGTAAACAAACATAATGTTTAGAAATTAAACAAACGTCATGTTAAGACATTAGTCAAACGTTACATTTAGACCTCTAAACAAGCATAGAGTTTCGAGATAAATTAGACAAGACTATTATTTAAAGAATAGAAAATTAGATTAGAATGGCAAGATATGATACAAGCGCAATATTTAGAGATTAAACAAAGATAATGTTTGGAGATTGAACCATGATAATGTTAAGAGGTTAGACAGACCTACTATTTTTAAGAGAAGCAAAAATTATTTGTTGGGATTAGATAAGATCATATTTAGACACCTTGACCATCACGATGTTTGAACTTCTGTAATATTCTTAATGTATACAGATAATTCTCGTGTGGTAAAAGTTCCCAAAATTTTTCTCTAACACTATCGCTTTTTTTTTTTTTTTTTACTTTTTTTTTTTATTTACAGACACTTCTACTGGGACATTTATTATGTTGAGGCAGAAGACATCACAGTTGTCGTAACCGACTGGACAAGGAGCACAGGGGCAATTATACGACTGGCCAGCTGAGATTCAATGCTCCTTGTTATGCGCACTAGAACAAACTCAGATCGCAGATCAGTAATGGAAAGCTATGCTTTGTGCCATACGAGTTTTGTCATAATAATTCGTCACCGTTTTTGAAGCTATTTTGAACACTGAGAGGCAGGGAGCACAGAGCTGGAGGGTCGTAGGCGGGTCACGGGTAAAATCGTAGGAACGCAGGTGGAAATATCTGCTTTCTGTCAAAAGAGAAAAAAATAAACCCAACTGCCAGAGGATCTCAGGTGGCTTAAATCCCCAAGAAGCACTGAGACCGAGTAAGAGGATCGGAGAGGATCACCTATGTCGCTCAGTTGAGGAGGACACCGTCATACAATTCCTTCTGGGGACGCGCCACATTAAGAGACCACGATTTTGCAGACATCCAAATCTCGTGAATGAACACGTGATAATGCTAAATATAACTCCGCATTAACAATGTCATAAAAAGGACACAGACCGCGACGTTTCTAATACTTTCTGTGAAGTACGGACGCATCTTCGCTGATTTTACATCACCCTTTTATAGAACGTTGAAATGCCGATTAAGGAGTATTAAAATCCGTATTAGCACCTCGCGCCTTCAGAGATGGACGCCCGTTGAAAGCCATAAGTCCACACATTTTTGTAACCAGGATATCTACCTGGTTTGATTCTAAACAGCATGATAATATCATCGGCGATGCATGCTATAGCAGTTTTACGTGGCCTACAGATGGCAAGGGGATTGCCGCTAGAGTAACGTTTAATAGCCGTCTTGTTGATAGTGTCGATCCCTAGAATTGATTCGGGATTGATGAATATTGGTTTTTAAGAGGAAAGCTGGACATGATTTTTTTTCACCAATAATGAGCACATCACACTGTAGTAGATGTTCTTGTTAAGATAAAAATTATAAATGTTGCTGATATGGAAACATCTGAAAGCTCATCACTAATCGTTCCATGTATCGAAGGAGGTGCCCAACGTGTGCAGTAACTAGTTAATGAAGATAACAATGTTGTAGTTGCTATGAATGTAAAGGCCATTGACATAGATGGCAGTAGTATAGTTGGCACTAGTGTAGACAGCACAACTGTTGACGGTGTAGATGGCATTGCCGTGTATGATATTGTTGTAGAAGACATTATACGTGTTGAAGACCTTGCTATGGGTGACAGGGACACATCGCCGCTGTGCACCTATGGGAACGGCCACCGAGAATATTGTGTAGATCATCGTGTTCGAAAATATGTCGACATTAATACGAAGAACAGCGACGGACTGACCTTACTCATGACTGCATGTAAAAGTGGTCACAGTAACTGTGTCTTTCGTCTTTTGAAGATTGATAATATCGACATCAATGCCTCGGACAATTATGGCAACACAGCAATGATGATTGCATGTTATAATAATCACATTGAGTGTATAGATCTTCTCCTTTTGGCAGAGGATATCAATGTGAATGCCAGGGATCGAAACGGCTGGACAGCACTCATGATGGCGTGTCACAATGGCTATAGTGAATGTGTCGAACGTCTTGTCAAGGAAGAAACAGTTGACGTCAATGTCAAGAATCAATATGGTTTGACGGCACTGATAATTGCGTCTCATAATGGATACAAGGAATGCGTTGAAGAAATTGTGAAAAGGGAAAATATCGATGTTAATTCCAAGACCGGCATAGGATGGACGCCCTTAATGGCAGCGTGTTACAATGGACACACTGAATGCGTGGATCGACTCATTAAAATGGAAAGTGTTGACGTCAATTCAAGGAGTAAGGACGGATGGACGCCGTTGATTGCGTCATCTTACAAAGGCCACGGTGAGTGCGTAGATCGTCTTCTTCAAGTAGAATCCATAAACATCAATGCCGCCGATGATGATGGAGTTACTGCCCTTATACACGCATCGCGAAGAGGCCGCAGTGAATGCGTAGCTCGTATTATCAAGGAGGACGACGTCGATGTTGATGTCGTTGACAATTTTGGGTTCACAGCCCTGTTGGCGGCGTGTTACAGAGGTCACGCTGCATGCGTAGACAGCCTTGTCAAGACGGGCAAGGTCGATGTGAACTTCATGAACAAAAATGGGAGCACTGCACTGATGACTGCGTGTCGGAAAGGCTGGAACGACTGTGTAAATATACTTGTTCGAATTGATTGTATTGACATCAACGTTACGGATTGGAAAGGAATGACGGCACTGACGTACGCGTGCTTACATGGCCACAGCAAATGTGTGGATAGTCTTTTAGAAGTAGATGGCATCGATGTTAATAGCAAAAGCAATTATGGATCGACAGCACTACTGGTCGCTTGTGCCACGGGCCACAGTGAATGTGCATACCGGCTAATGAAAGCTGGGAACACGGACGTGAACGTCACTGACAACTCCGGGTGCACCCCGCTAATGGCAGCATGCAATCTAGACAAGAGTGAATGTGTGGATCTCCTGGTAAGGGAGAAGAACATTGAAGCTAACACTGGAAACAAAGACAAGGTGACAGCGCTGATGGTTGCATGTCAGGGAGGACACCGTGAGTGTGTAGATCTTCTCATTCAAATGGAAAGCATCAATGTTAACGCCACAAACAGAGATGGAGCGACAGCTCTGATGTTTGCGTGTCACAATGGCCACAATAACTGCGTGGATCTACTCCTTACTGTGAAAAGCATAGATCCTAATGTCACTGATAGCAATGGACAATCAGCCTTAACGGTTGCATGTTACAAAGGCAAAAGTGAATGCGTTGGTTCTCTGATTACAGCGACAAGTCTTGGCGTCAATGCTAAGACCAAGAATGGCGCCACACCACTGATGGCTGCGTGTGAAAATGGCCACAGCGACTGCGTTCGTCTCCTGACTGAGACACCAAGAATTGATGTCAACGCCAAGGACAAAGCTAGGAATACGGCACTAATGTATGCATGTGGAAAAGGTCACGGTGAGTGTGTGTCAGTTCTTTTAAGGTCAAGGAACATAGATGCTAGGGCCAGGAACTCGAATGGTCAAACAGCGCTCTTTGCAGCTACTTTCGAAGGCCATGTTGAGTGTGTGAACCTTCTCGTTCACGTGGGAGGCAAAGACGTTAATGTACCGGACAATAAAGGACGAACACCACTTATGGTTGCATGTTTTAAAGGCTACAATAAGTGCGTGAGCCTTCTCATGGCACTGCAAAACATTGATGTTAATGCTAAAGACAAAGATGGAGTGACGTCACTAATGGCTGCGTGTCAGAATGGCCACAATGAGTGTGTTCGTCTTCTCGTTGAAATGAAAAGCATAGATGTCAACGCCAGGAACGAGAATGGCTGGGTGGCGCTCTTTGCTGCCTGTTTCAAAGGTCACAGCACATGCGTGGCCCTTCTTCTTAGTGTGGGGAACATTGACGTTAATTCTAAGGACAAAAATGAAGTGACGCCGTTGATGGCTGCCTGTCAGAACGGATACAGCGAGTGTGTGTGTCTTCTCCTCGGGGTAGAAGGCATAGACATCAACGCCAAGAACCGCTTTGGCTGGATGCCGCTGTTTGCTGCATGTTTTCAGGGCCACAGAGAATGCGTGAGGCACCTCATTAAGGCACAAAACATCCTCGTGAACCATACGACAAGGGACGACACCACTTCACTGATGGCTGCGTGTGACAATGGTCACGTTGATTGCGTCCGTCTTCTGGTTTCGGTAGACGGAATCGATGTCAATGTCAAGGGCAAAGATGGGACGAGTGCGCTCATGTTAGCGTGTCAAAAAGGACACGTTGAATGTGCGGACCTTCTTCTCAAGTCAGACAGCATAGATGTTTCGGCCCAGCATACACAGCTGGCCTCGTCTCTCTTTGCCGCCTGCCTCAATGGTCATTGCAAATGCGTTGACCTTCTTATCAAGCTGGACAGCACGGATGTTAACGCTGGGGACAGTTCTGGATGCACAGCAGTCATGGCTGCTTGTTATAACGGCCACTCGGATTGTCTGGCTGCCCTTCTACAAGCGGAAAACATTTCAATAAACGCTCAAGACCAAAATGGAGACACGGCTCTGGCCTATATTTGCAGAAATGGCCTAAGCGAGTGTCTTGATCTTATTCTTAAAACGAGGAATGCTGACATCAATGCGCAAAACAAGAAAGGCATTACAGCGCTGATGTTTGCATGCTACCACGGACACAGCCAATGCGCAGCACAACTTCTAGAGATGGCAGAAATCAGGGTAAATAGCGTCAGCAGTAATGGGGTGACGGCATTGATGGCGGCATGTCACCGTGGGCATAGTGAATACGTGGCTCTACTAGCTAATGTCGGGAACGTCGAATACAATACCATAACCAAGGAGGGCATGACAGCTCTCATGTTTGCCTGTCAGAGCGGCAACAAAAGATGTGTCGACTCTCTCCTCGCTTTAAATGACCTCACCGAAAATGGTCAGGGGGTAGAAACACGGCTTACTTCTATAGAGTGCACAAAGACGTCAATGCGCATTGACTTGAACGCACGTAACGCTAAAGGTGAAACAGCTTTAATACTTGCCAGTAAAGCTGGCAATATCAGCGGCAAGCTAATTCTATCACAAGGGATTGATATCAATGCCCGTGATAACAAGGGCAGAACTTTCATTTTTTACGACTATTTACTGAAAAAAGATTTTGTTCGAAATAGCCTGTTTTTCGTACGAAATCTTGACGTTGAATCAAGGGATGAAAAGGGCATTACTTTATTGATGTTAGCCTGTTCACGTGGGGACTTGAAGCTGTTCCGACGTTTATGGCCACACGTGAATGTCAACAGCTCGGACAACAATGGATGGACAGCTTTCTTGTATGCAAGTGAAATTGGAAACGCGCAGTCCTTTGATCACTTTCTCCGCGCTGGCGTAAACCTCGATGTGAAGGATAATAAAGATGTGACACCTCTAATGTTGGCGTGTCTGCTTGGGCACACAGAATGGATCGCCCGCTTAATGCGTTTAGTCCCGAATCAAATCAACACGGCCAGTGTTAGAGGAACGACACCATTGATATGCGCTGCCTCGGCAGGCCACGCTGAAATTGTCCGTCGGCTTCTGACGTTCGGAGAGATAGACGTGAATGCCGTTGACAAATACAGAAAAACAGCTCTAATGTGTGCGTGTAAATATGGACATGTGTCATGTGTTAATCTTCTCCTCCAAGAAAAAGAGATCAACGTAAATTGCACGAGCAAGAAAGGATGGTCGGCGTTGATGTTTGCTTGTCTAAACGATTCCGTTGAGTGTCTAGAATCTTTGTTGCAAAAGGAGGAGACTGATATTAATGCCATAGCAAGTGATGGGACATCGGCTTTCCAGCTAGCCAAGAAGTGTAAACTTCTCAGATGCTACACTGTTCTTAAGTTAAGAGGTGTTAAAGATGTAAAGAGAATAAAAGCTGAAGATAAAGAGCAACAAGACAGAGCCTTGGATAAACAAATGTACATGATTGCTGCCAAATCTGGCAGTGTGACCGAAGTGGAATCTTACATCTATGCCCGCAACGTTAGTGTCAATACTCGGAACCACCATGGCGCGACGGCATTGATGCTAGCCAGTAAGTACGGCAGAGTTGTCTGTATGGACGTGCTTCTCGGGGTACCTGGGGTTGACGTCCATGCCTCTGACGACGACGGCATGACGGCTTTGATATACGCCTGCAAGAACGGCCAAGTCGAAAGCGTCAGGAGCCTCCTGCACACTCAGATTGACGTGAACGCCAAGGATCGTCGAGGCTTGACTGCCCTCATGTACGCCTCCAAAGATGGCAACGCTAGATGCATGAGAAGCCTGAGAAAGTCTGGTAAATGCAGCATTAATCTAGGAGATGGCAACAACATCACACCTCTAATGCTAGCGAGTTTAACGGGTAAGGTGAGGCGGGTTGTACAAATCCTTCGGGCGAAAAATGTTGACATTAACGCGCGGGATAACAACGGCTGGAACGCTTTGATGTACGCTGTGGAAAGCGGTTCCATCGACTGCTACAAACGCCTCCTTAAAGCTGGAGCGGATGAGGATATCGTTGATCGGAAAGGTATGACCATTTTCATGTGGGCCTCTCTGCACGGAGATTTCCCTTTCATTGATTACTTTATAATGAACAATGGGAGTAGGTCGGTTAATACGAAGAACCCGTTTATTGATATGACCCCTTTGATGCTGGCTACGTCGATGGGGCATTCTGATGTCGTAGAAAAGTTTATCCATTGCTGTTCTCAATCTGTGTGCACGACGGGCGCGTGGGGAATGACTGCTTTCATGTTAGCAAGCCAGCTAGGTCAAGCAGATTGCGTCCGGCTTCTCCTCGAGTCGGGGCTCATCAATATTAACCAGGAGTCTCGAGAAGAGATGACCGGGCTAATGTATGCCTGCGACAATGACCGTGTTGAATGCGTACGGGCCATCTGCATCGTAGCCGGCACGGATGTCAACTTTATCGGGAAACGCGGTTTGAACGCGTTGATGATAGCGAGTCTCCATGGCTTTGATAAGTGCGTGGAGGTGTTGATTAAATTGGAAACAGTTAAGGTTAACAAGACGACTAGGAGTGGTGTCACAGCACTGATGATCGTATGCCAGAAGGGGTATTTTAAATGCGCAAATCATTTGCTCGAATCGGAAAGCATTGATGTAAATGCCGTAGATGAAAAGGGGTTGTCGGCATTAATGCAAGCCTGCCGTAACGGCCACCACCTGTGTGTAGATCGTCTCGTATCGGCACGTCCTGATGTTGATGTCAATGCCAGGGAGAAATGTGGGGACATGACGGCTTTATGGTTAGCGAGTGTTTCGGGACACGATGCCGTTGTGAGACGCCTTTGTAAGGTGCAAGACGTCCAATTAGATTGTGTGTCTACCCAAGGGTTGACACCATTGATGGCTGCAAGCATTCAGGCACACGTTGAGTGCGTAGATGGTCTGATTGAGGCTGGGCGATGGAGTCTAAATGCACGGGACCAGGATGGAGACACTGCCTTGATTTTGGCGTGTCGCAAGGGGCACGCTGAATGTGTCGATCGGCTTTTGGAAGAAGACGACATCACCGCCAACGCCAAGAACGACGATGGGTTGACGGCTCTGATGGTCGCATGCCTGAATGGTTTTGCCCTGTGCGTGGATCGTCTTTTGAAGAAAGGGAGCTCTGAAATTAACGAAAGGGATGGGACTGGACGAACTGCCTTGATGTGGGCATGCAAACAGGGCCATGTCCCATGTGTAGATCACTTATTGCAGTCGGAGAACATTGACATTGAGGCAAAGGACAAAGACGAAAGAACGGCACTTATGTATGCATGCCGCGGGGGTCAAAATCCATGCGTTGATCGCCTGCTGCTGCTACAGGGAGGGGCAATTGATATTAACTTCAAAGACAAGTTTGGACGAAGTGCAATGATGTATGCGTGTGAATTTGGCCACCATCTATGTGTAAATCGTCTTTTAGAGGAATTGGGAAATGAGATTAATGCCAAGGACGAAGAAGGCAGGACGTCCCTGATGCTGGCCTGCCACAATGGCCATGAGGTAAGCGTCGATTGTCTATTGCAATCCAAAGACATTGACATCAATGCCAAAGACAATACTGGTTACACGGCACTTGTGTGGGCATCTCGACACGGCCATGTTAGATGTGTGGATCTGTTTAAGGAAAAGGATGCCGGAAATTTCAAAAACCAGTCTGGAGCAAAAGCACTAATCCTAGCTTGCTACTTTAGTCATGTCGATTGTATCAAAAGCCTTCTTCAGTTTGATAACGTCGACATCGATGTCTCTTGCAATGACTTCTTTGGGTTTTCAGCCTTAGACGTTGCCCGTCTCCAAAGAAACGATGAATGTGTTCGGATCCTTCTAGAGTTTCGCGAAGGAAAATCTACGTAAAGTGTTTTGATATTCGTACTGTATTCGTAGATTTCCGAATGGAGTGTTGCGATTATTCTTGCTCTTTTACCTTGTTTTTTTTATTATCGTTTATTTTCACCAAATCATGGAATAGCATATTCCTACTATTACTACTCAAACTAACAAGTCAGCGCCAATTATTGTTATTCTGCTTCCCTTACAAAATGTTTTATGCCTTGCAATTGTGAAGAACACATCCAGTTTCAATGGATGTAGACAATGTTTGTGCAATTCATACCTTAGTTCTCAAGCATAGATTATGCCAGTTTATTTTTTTATAGTAACACTTTTTTAACTTAATAATAAGATAGATATTTTTTTTTAATCTGCATTATGATTAGTTACCTACGCATTATGTTACTTTTAAAGATAACTTTGTGTTTCATAATGTCATATTTTCTTATTGTGTATGAGAATGTGCTTAGACCATGTTTGATTGATGTTAGAACTAGATACTATGTTGGTTTAAAAAATATTTTTATTGGTTTTTATTATTAATATTATGAGTATTTTTGTGATTACAATGCGTGTGTGTATGTGCTTCCAATGCCATATTGTGTTGTATTGGAAAATAAAAAGGGTACAATATGTATGAAAAGATGAGCCAAAAATGTGTCGGCCAATGTTTTTCAGACTTGAGTAGTAAATAGAAAAAATGAGCCGAAAATGCGTCGGCCATTTTCTTTCAGACATATGTAGTAAATGTTTCAATGCAACCTATCCTTTGTCCAACCTATCTCTGTACTTTATGCCATCAGGAATTGATAATACATTGTATGTTTTTCTCACTGTCTATGCCACATGCTTGACTGCTGTGCTTATTACCCATTATAATAGCCACGATAAATAACTGATTTTTATTTATCTGTACAAAAAATAAATAAAGAAAAAAAGAAAAGAAAAAAAAAACTCTAACCACATAGATTTCAACGTAGTACGTAACCATTCCCTTTGGTTGGTTGGGGAGATTTGTTTACAAATTAGTTACGACTCTGATCTCATAGAGAGGACATCAAGCTTCGGACAACATGAATTATATTGAATATTTAATTTTATCACTATGAGATCAGAGAAGGAAAACTCAAATAAAATTATATTAAATTTAGACTCATTATATTATTATTATAATGAGTGAAAGAGAAGAAAGAAATCACTAATAATTAAAACATGTTAAACGAGAAACCCTCGACTTGAGTTCTTCAATGATATGCCGCCATCTCGTCCTGAGTCCTCACATTATACACCTATAGTAAGTTCCAAGCGTTGTCCAGCTTTGTCTGTCAACTAAAACTGCATCTTCACCATCGTCAACCAACATAGATGTAGTCAACTAGATCTACAACTCTGTCTTCGTCAACAATATACTGATACAACACCTATTTGTCAACGTCGCGACCTGTCTGTCTATTCGTCATTACAATAATAATAATATTTCAACTTGCAACGTAAGAACTTGTGAAATCTAAAATTGAAAAAGTAATACTAGAAGTGGACAGAATGAAGGTCAGCATACCTTCAAATATGAGGAGGGCGGTAGCAGGGTTACTTAGTGCAAATAACAAAACAATGATTCACTCAGACAGTAAAGCGATGTCGAAAATGGTATGAGGAATGCTCTTAATACTCGACACGATCATACTGAATCATAGGTCCTAGCTTAACTCTTTGTGTATCATGACTCGATATAAAAGCAGGAAGATGATTTTGAACTTTTTGAGTACAATTTGGCTATACATCGGGATAAGCACCAAGGTGCTCATCTCGATATGTGGGGGAAATTATAGGCAATCCTTGACTCTTGCTACACAAATAGTTGATATATTACTATCGAATATCAGACAACGTATTGGTTGCTAAATTAAAAAGAAGGGCAAATCTCTCGACATAGGAATAATCCAGGGATACTTCCCGGTATTTAGTTACGATGATGATGAGGTGGAAATATTTAACAAAGATCTAAATACCACATTGAAGCAGTTAAAATCTCAAGATGTAAGAAAGGTTACTGTGAATTATAAAGCAAATGTGGAGATAGAAGATTACAAACCATGGAGGTCTAGCGGCTGGGCAATGTAAATGGCAGAGGAAAAGGAATGATTAAGTGCAATGCGGCCTACGGTGCATTGATTGAGTGCTATCGAGAACATGATCTCAATAATTCTAATACCTGGTATCAACCTCACCTTCGCCAGAATCCCCAGGTGTGATCTTGTGAATTACATTGAACAATGGGCCATTGGGGCCATCTACAAATAATCTTTCAGGGATTTGTTTTATTATCTATATATTATTATTATAGATTCTGTATACCGGTACATGCATTATTTCCATTCATTACCCCCATTAGCCAGTTGGGTCAAGCAGGTTCCTGGCCAAGGGAAGTAATCGTGTGAAGTCAAAGAGGACATTGAAAGCATGGTACAGGTTATCGCCCCTGAGCCTAGCTCTCCATGCTTGTCCCCATACAGCTGTCGCTTCATCAACAATTTGAACCCGTTTTCCTCGCAGGGAATTTTGGATATCTCTTCACGGTCATTACATTAACCGTTGTAATCTAATCGGTAGACATTCGAGCTTAAATAGCCAGCTCACTGATTCAAAGGCCGACGAAGAGCGTTTTGTTGAGTTGTTTTTTTTTTAAAGACCTCTTTACGTTGACTGTAAGTTAATTAAGAAAGTTACTGGTTTTGAAAAGGCCTGTCGGTCATCCTCGTGTAAAGAGCTTTGCACTCAGTTAAATGGATGCCTGCCATAGAAGTCTGTTTATTATTTCATTTATTATTGTTAAAGCACTTAGTACTAATTCTAGACGTCCGTCAACGTCCATCACGAGAGACATTGATATAAGTCAATGAGAAAACAATCTTTTTTCGGTCTGCTGTTCCAAGTGCATCTTTTACCATTTTTCAACCAGGCTACAAACAATACTATACGACAATATCTTGTCATACGAGATAAAGTGCTATAATGCCCTGATTACTTTTATGAACCAATCTGCAATTAAAGCTAAACAGTAGCAATCAATGAGTTACATGTATGTTCAAAATGAGATACTAAGTTAAAACAACTATAATTCATGTAACAACATTAACAATCCAATTGTCCTAAACATATCTTAAGTTAAAAAATTCGTTGTTGTCAATGGAATTTTTGAAACTATTTAGGCAATTCGAATTTGTTGACTTAAACCTATGCCCCTTCCATGGATGGATTAATTGATATTGCTACGACTTGGCTAGAATTCTAAGAGGAGTAAGGGTGCCCAGCCAGACTCCCTACCCATCCGATATTTGCCATTCCTGCTTGAACGCAGAGTGATGAACATGACAATGTACTGTTATTACTTATATTGGGTTAGAAAGGTGGGTTTGTGTGTGAGAGAGTGTTGTTTCTATGTGTTTTGTTGTTGTTTGTTTGTTTGTTCTTTGTTTTGTTTTGTTTGGGGTTGTTTGTTTTTGTTGTTTTTTGTTGTTGTTTTGTTTTGTTCTTTGCTTGTTCTTTGTTTTTAAATTTGTCTTTAATTTTTGTCTTTTGTTTTTGTTTTTATGTTTTCTACTTTTTGTTTTTGATTTGAATTTTTGGGGGGTTTGTTTTGGTTTGGGTTATTTTCGCATTAAAATTTAGTTCCTCATCCTGGCACATTTTAACTTCGAAATAAATATTATTGTATTACACGCAATATGTGTTTGTTGTCAATCGATTTACTCGTGGCCTTTTTCAAAATAATTCATGAATTGAATGAGAAGTTAAACTGCTCTTTCGTTCAAAGCAATTACTTCCTTTTTGAACTACACCTTATTTTTAACTTAGTTGAAGTCATAGATGTCCTCGAAATAGCTGTCAAACTTAATTAACCGAACAGTTCCTCCTGCCAACGCTACGAAAAGTAACTATATGCTCCTAGCATTCTGATATCAGTATTGGAAACATATTATGTTAGTTTCTATTTGAAATTGCCAATATATTTGCTGTATTTCAATTCAATTCAATTCAATTCAATTAGACTTAATGCATCCCTCAAGGGGGAATTCAGTACATTGCCCAATTACATTAATTTAAAACATTTACAGTCATAGAGCACACACCAATACATACACGCACTTATGCTCACAAATATAATAATACGTATATATAATTTAGTAAAATATTTTGTTAAGAGTATTTTACACAGATTGGAAATTTATGCCGTAATCTTTATAAACTAGGTAGATATGAGCACAAATGATTATCGACAGTTGAAGAAAGTAATATAAATTTTCATTTTTGCGCATCAAATCTCACATGACTTTGTGACTTTATTTACCATACGTGTAAACTTAAACATGGAGACGGCCTGGGCGTGACTGTAGACTACAGAGGCTAATAAACAAATCCTCTCCGCCCACATATTTGCTGGAGGACTCACGACAGTAAACGAAAATAATTGATTTGCATTAGCAATCGATGTCAGCGCACCAACATAAACATCTTCCGCGAGACACCACCGAGCATGCCCCATGAAATTGGAAAGGCAATCCGCCGTCGTTTCGTTTCATTCCCCAAACATGGCTTCGCGTATACACTCCTTGTCTCGTGCAGCATGTCTTGTCTATGCTTTTATCATCCTCGTCCTGGCACCCGCAGACCTCTTGGCAGAACACCAGTCTCTCCAAACGGAGATTCCACCCACCCATCCATCCCCAGTCACCCCGACAGCTACTCCTGGAAACACCCAAACGTCTACAAACGTGTCCGTATCGGTCTCCTACAGAACCGACGACTACATACCGGGAGAAACTTCGCCGGCCTCAACAGTCACTTCAACTGTCTCTCCAAGCCCAGTCGAAGCGGCTGAACCTGTCTTCCTTTCCCGATTGTCGTCTGCTGAGGCACGAGAACGGAGCCGAGTGAGCCTTCCAGAATTAAGCATCGACTCGCATGCAGGGCTCATCACTGTGGATAAGGAGCTCGGGAATCACCTCTTCTTCTGGCTGATCGCGGATCGACAGGTAAAGTGAGATGGATGATCCGTGTGTACAGGAAGGTTGGGTTGTTCAGGAAGCGTTCGTTGTTGAAAGTTTGTGACGTGGTTGGTTGTCGTTTCATTGTTGCTGTTCTTGTTGTTTTTGTTGTTCTTGCTGTTCCTGTTTTCTTGCTGTTATTCTTGTTGCTGTTGCTGCTTTTTGTTAAAAAGTAAAAAAGTAAAAAGAATAAAGTTCCACTAGTTCATCCCCGAAAGGAAATTTCGGTACTTGGTAATTGGAAAGTTGGTTTTAACCGAAAACCGAGCGTCAACCGCAGTGCAGCACCACAAACGGAAGCAATTAGTTTAAGTAACTTTGGTCCAAAGGTTAAATCACAACGTCCATGATTCGAATCATCAACCTTCCGGCTTTAAGCCCAAAATGCGAACCGCTGTTCCACCGTGACCACTGTTTGCATTAGTATTGGTATTTATTGTTGTATATTTTGTGTTATTATCATTATTATTATTATTATTATTATTATTATTATTATTATTATTAT
>JBCHJU010111992.1:0-10648 GCA_039654505.1 Plocamopherus imperialis | reverse complement strand
TGTAACGCATGTCCATTCGATAATAAGTCTGAACTATACCTGAAGACTCTATTCCCTCGAGTGACATCGTGACAATGTATCATTAACAATGATATTCAATTGAATATGAGATTATACTTAAAATTGATATCATGTAATACCTTTTATCTAAGGATTCTATCTTATTCCACAGTATAATATATCATCATTAATAGTGATATTACTGTAGTCAGTTGAATATGAGACTATATACCTAGAACATGGATGTTATGTGACACCATTGGTCTATAGGCATTTAATTTCATTAAAATATGTCATTAAGATGATATTACCATAACATTCAGTTGAATATGAGATTATACTAAAAGATGTGTGTAAGGTGATACCATCAAGCTAATGGCACCTTAATTTTCCAGTAAAATATACCATCACATTACCGTGACATTACCATAATCAGCAGAATATGAGATTATAACGCTTGCTCATTGGAATACAGATCTATGAAAGATAATACCACATTCCCTCAAGAGGCAGAGACATACGATTACCAGGTTGTTTTTTTTTCAAATTAGTGCCATGCTAGTATGATATTGATCACATTAATATTAATAATGCCCGAGTAAAGGGTTACACTTCAGTTACACTCTTTTTTTCAATTGATACAATGGGATATGAAAGAAACGCACGTCGAGTAGCCTTCCGGCACCAGGGGCCCTGACTCATGAAGTGAGCCTATGTTGTTAGGACACGGCAATTGAAAAAAATGGTTATGTAATCGGTGTAGCAGCCATACATTTCATAGTTTCATTTATGAACTATTATTTACCGTCTCAATACTATTACAGATGACAGACTTGAATTATTATGGCACCTACATCCAATCAGGCCAGTACTGAAGGTGACAATAACCCCTCTACTGCCTCTGAGCTGTCAGAGATTAAAAAACAAATGGCCCTATTCCTAAACGTTAGTCCAATCATCTCAGAATTCAAGGAGTCCTATGACAGTGGTGCCATTGAGAGTTTTGAATCTCTGGAACACACACGAGGGGTCAACAGCATCGAATCAGCTTTATCGCTCCTTCAATCCCTGGCTGGCCGAGACAGCACATCAATGGTACAATTGAACTCAGAAGCAGGTGACTCTGTGGACAGAATTCTAACAAACGGTATGGAAAAGGACAAAAAAGAGGGACTTTTGAAAGCATTACCAAAACTTACAAACTGCAATCGCTTATACGTCCTCTCCTGCAACCCCGATATAATTAAACAGGCCTCTTTTGAGTTAAATAAAAGGCAAAGAATGGCAAAATGCAGAGTCTACTCTCATGTGGCATATCAGCTTAGCCCAAGCGCTATCTATGTCGGTGGAGGGGAAAACAAGTGATCTAGCAGATACACTTGCAAACGCTGTGTCGTTGTGCAGCCAGGCATGCCACAATATTGATGCATTGATGCTGACGGATGGTCAAACCTTGCATCAAAGAGGATTATAGAGGTCTATACACCGATTAATACCCCATTGTGGAGTCATTATTTAGTGCTAAATTGGACAGTTAGAACTGGGGCATAAGACAGAGAGGCGTATCTATGAAATAGCCATTGGAGATGTTAGTCTCACACTCACTGGCATTAATTTCATGTCCTGAAATGTATAGACATGCTTTACCTGCAAAACTCATTGATAAATTTGAAACAATTTCATTTTCAGAGAATTCAAAGAAGGCTGGCCAATAAAAGTTGATATTTTAATTGGTTTAATTGTCCAGACTTGTACTGGAAACTTGTCAATTCTGATATTATAATTGAGGGCTCTCTAGTAGCCCAGAGAACGATTAATAGATGGATGTTAATTGTTATCTGGGTGCTGTAAGGGGTGTTCAAAAGGGGCAGGGGTTCAACTCCTCTGCCTGAGAACGAAAGTCACTGACAAACTTGTGAGAAGTCTTTGGGGCCTTGATGATGTGGAGGGCGGCCCAACATAATCCTGGAAGCTTTTGAAAAGTCTGTTTCTTTCCAGGATGGTAAGTATGTTGTTTTATTGCCTTGGAAAGATTGCATGAAAAACAAATTGATCATAAACAGAGCAATAGCGGAAAAGCGATAATCTCTCAAAAGGGCTCGATAAAAAAACAGAGCTCAAGGACCAATACAACCAGAATCTGTAGGAAATGGAAGAGAGTGCTGTTATTAAGAAGATTACTGGAGAAAAATTATCACAGCGGGCCATATTTTTTATATGTCGCATAGACCTGTCGTCAGAGAAGACAGCCTTACAGCAAAGGTGAGACCGGTGTTTGATCCTCTGCTGTGGGTCAAAATGGCGTCTTTCTAAATAGTTGTTTGGATTCTGGACCCAATTTAATTCCTAACGTTCTCGAAATTCTCATGAGATTTAGATGATGGAAAATAGGATTGATGGCAGACATCAAGAAAGCATTCTTGCAAATAAAAGTGACAGACAATGATCAGCATGTCCACCGCTTTCTCTGGAACCAAGGCGACAAAGTAAGGGTGACAATGTTTGATCGAGTGCCATTTGAAAACAAAGCCAGTCCCTTCTTATTAAACGCCACTATCAAACACCATCTCAAAAGGGCACCCAGAGGACAAGGCCATCTTTGAAAATCAATAAAAACCTTTACGTGGATGACTTCCTCACTGGAGCGGACACAGAACAAGAAGCCCTTTGTTGTCTAAATCAAATAAGATAATGTCGCAGGCTGGCATGGACTTAACCAAGTAGTCGTCAAATGATGTGTCTGTGGGAGACACGATCATGAAGGATTTTGACGACAGATTTGACCTAAATAATATCACAAAGGTTTTGCGATTAAAGTGGATACCCATGGAAAAGGCAGCATCCTGGAAAAAAAATCAAGCCTCATCGTACTAAATGTGCAGCAATAATCACACAGTGCATTTCTTCAACAATCAAAGAGGACCTGAAAGAGCAACTGAATAACAAGAAATACGTGGTTGACGAATCGACGGATGTATCATCACAAAAAATGATGTGTGTGGCTGTTACTTAGTCAGTGACAATGAGGAAGAGGGGATTGTCACAGATTACATGTTTCTCGTGCTCGTGACTGAAGCAACCGCTGAAACTCTCTTTAGTGCACTGGAAGAAGAACTTAAAAGCTTTGGCTTACAGTTGGAAAAATCGAAGAACAAGCTTTGAAGACTCAGCCTGATGCTCGGTTTAAGGCCAAGCTGTGGAAAGAGATGCTGCAAGACAGAACAAACTTTTTACTTCTGCATTTTGCGACGCCAGTTGTCCAAGACTTTGAAAAAGTCAATGCAATATTTCAGACAAAATGGCAGTTCGTCCGAGGCCACTCTTTGCATGATTGTCCATAATGTTCCTTTTATGTAATCTTTGAATATATTTGCCATCTTTACAAAACAACATGAAGTGTTTTGGCATGGCTTTTGATGATGCACTCTTGAGGAAAGCCAAGAGAGCAAAAGCATCCCAGTCAAGTTTTAGTGTACTACAATGAGTGGTATACACCTGTATATATATATATTAAATATATAATGTATATGTATAATATATATATATATATAAATATTTGTAAAATATTTGGCAACTTGCTTTTAAATTTTTTTTTTTTTTTTTTTGTCGATTGACTATGTTTGCGGTAAAATCCCTGCTTTTGATGCAAAATCCCTGGTTTTTGCCTCTTGTATTCCTGGAAGTGAGGTTGAAAGGTTGGCAGGTCTGCTCTATCTGGTATCATTGCAGTGGCTGTGAAAAACCCGCTGATTTACTCACCAGAGGGGTATCTGCTTGTGCGCTAATGGAATCAGTAACATGGCTTCATGGTCCCAAATGACTGCACTCTGACAACATTCCTGACAATACAGATTATAGCAAAGACTATAATAATCTGATGAGTGGTCCGGAAGCTGTGCAAATGAATGTGTCACTAAATTCCAAAAATGTAGGGCCATTGCTTGAAGCAAATGGTTGGGGTACTTTAAGAAAGGCTACAAATGTCATGCAATGGCTTCTTTGTTTTGTTAAAAATTGTAAAGGGAAAGACATGAATTGAAATAAACAATTGACTAATGAATAGTTTCAGGAGGCCACTGATAGATTGATTTGTTTGACTAAGTTGGAATTTTAAAGTGAAGAATTGAATATTTTGAAATCTGGCAAATCCATATGCAAAACATTTTCATTGTATAATCTTGCTCGAGAAGAAGACTTAAATTCTAACCTTTCTTACGATGAGAAATTTTCGAGTCCTTCTTCCAAAATGTCATATTTCATTACTGTTGATCTGAGATAGACATGAGAAACCTAAACACATGGGAGTTAATCAACTGATATCTCCCATTCGGAATAAGTACTGGTAGGTAAAATGCATGAATGAATATCAATTCATGCTTCAATACTCGATACTGTAGTAATTGATCATAAAGAAATAAAGATTTGTATTCTGGGTAATATCCATGGCCGCCTCGAGTTAACAATTGATATTGTCTAATGTCCATGTCCATTTTATAGATCTATAATATAGTCAAAGGTTTGTTAAAAGAACCCAACAATATGACATGGTGTCAGAAGTATTAATACATCTATAAACTATAATTTTTAAATTTCTTCTCGACCTAGAGATCGAAAAGCTGTAGAACTGTAATTTAGACTCCATACCTTAGATCTATAATAAATTACAACTATACTTAGCCTAGACAAGGTTGTCCGCTGGGAAAGGTCGGACAAACGGTTAGTCAAACGAGGTCTATCTTAAGAAGAATGGAATTCAAACCTCCTGAGCCGTTAAATTTTCAAGGGGATCTTCCGTAGAATTGGAAGTTATGGAAGCAAAGATTCGAGAATTGTTTGATCGCAAGAGAAGTCCATACGAAAGATGACGTAAAGATAGCTACCTTATTGCACAGCATAGGTATTGAAGCCCTTGAAAGATATAACCAATTTGAATACTAAGAAGATCAGTATAAAAAGTCTGATATTGTATTGCAAAAATTTGACGACCACTTCTTGGGACAGAAACAGAAAAGAACAGTGTTTAACAGATACAAATTTTGGACAATGGTAAAAGGAGAGGCCCAACTGTTTGAAGACTTCCTCCAGCACTAAGACGACAAGCACTGAGATGTGAATGTGCTGAATGAGACAATATGATCAGAGACAAGTTGATATTTACTGTGACGGAAAAATCATTAACCCACCAGCAGTCAACTGCCGATTAGATCGGCTCTTAGTCTGCCGCCAAATTGTTCGATATTAAAAGGCCGTATACAACTGCCATCACTCTAGACAAAGTGGAACTCTTTATACAGGAAGGTTTAGAAAGAGTCATACTAGCTCTCTAAGCCGTGAAAAGTGGGAAAAGACGCTTTTATATTCAAAAGAACGCCATTGAACAGACGGAGATTTCCCAGTGAAAACATTGACGAAAAACCATGGTCGAGCCGACTCCCGGGCCATCGGGTCTTTGTAGACCTAGGCCTAGTAAATGATAATAGATGTAATATTCAGGACAGAAACCTTTTCTCTGCGTTTGCATTTGAAGATGGGAGTGATGAGGAGGACGATTTTAGTGAAATCCTGCATGTTAGCGATGACAGCGGTTCATCTAGTGATGAAGACGATGACGATCAAAACATCGTCCACCGAACCCAATCTGTTTGGACAGCTCAGGCCCCTCAAACAAAAGTGGATTTGCCCCTTTCCTTCACAGTTAGGGGTAGTAAACAACCCATAGACTTCTTCCAGCTCAACCTTTTATTTTATATGTGTGTATTTTCTATTTTGTGCTGTTGAAACAAGGATGTCATTGTGAATTGTGTGTGTTTAGTTGATGAATAAACAAAGAATGTAAATTCTTGCCTTCGACCAGGCCATTTATTTTTCACAACAAAAATGTAATAACATACACAAGTAGGTAAAGTTATATATGGTTGGAAAGAGAAATGAATGGGCTACAACTTGGCTATCTCAGATTTTCAATACAGTTGATTTTTTGCATGGTTCTACCCCATCAAAGTCAACATTTACCAAACGAAAAATTAACAAGGTCAAGGTCAAATATGTATCAGGTCATGATAAATATGACATATTTTGTAATTTATTTAGATTCCTCATTCATTTACCTTTCCAAAAATATATACTTTTACCAACTTATTTCCATAAATAAAGTCACTGTAGCCTGTTTCCTACAACAAGGTAAAACCCCCAATTTTGGCTTGACAATTTGGGACATTACCATTGACCGCTGGTGGGTTAAGTGAGAAATGAAAAAAAAAAGATTTTTTTTTTTAATTGGATGTACGCGTTTAGAGAATTACATAGACAGTATGCTATCCCAATGAGGTATAAGGAGTCTATGGGCAAAATATTATACTATATGTTTATGTGCGACTGAAATAATGAACTACTGATGTAAAGAACTCTTTGTGTTGCTTGGGCTTGTTCTTTATATCAGTGCTCCACTGTATACGATTAATCATTACTTACTGGCATTATATTCATACTATACACTATCAAACATTTATTTAAAAAATGAGTTGTCAAAGGTAAAAAAAAAATGTTTTAAATTTAGTGAATTAAAATATTCAAAACAGAAAGGAAGAAAATCCAACATTAAGAATGTAATTTCTCTTAAAATATCATGCAAAATCATAAGACGCAAATGCTTGACTACCTGTGTATAAATGTCTCTGGGCTTTTCGGATGCTTGCTAAGGACTAGAGAGCCAAATGAAAGATCTTCAGTGATAGTGAGGGTGCCATTTTCTATAAGTTCTTTCCTGAAAAACACAAACACAAAACATAAAACAAAATTAAAATAATTTTGACAATAATAAAGGAAATATTCTTATACACTTCATATTTGGATTATTCTGAAGTCAAAAATAGAGAAGAAAATAATAATTAAATACAAAAGATTAAAAAAATCTAACATAATTGACAAAATAGCAAAGGAGCTAGAGTTGTAAATGAAAAATAAAGAAAAGCCAACAAAAGTGAGAAACATTTTTTCATTTACATGTGTAACTAAAGACGATAAGTGTATGACTGTTCTTCATAACAGTAAAATAAAAATTTATCCTTTACTTCATTCAGGTTTTTCTTATAATATATATATAGTATTTCACATTTTGTAACTGCATAAATTCCTGCATAGTAACAAAAACTTATGATGAGCCGCAGCTCTACTGTGTTTTCAAAGGAATGTGCAGTAAATTGCAAAGTAGGTCCATGCTATAGTAATTTCAAAACAGTTTCAAGCCTAAGAAGCTTTTTCTTCTTTTTTTTTTTTTTTATCTCCTTAATATTTTAAAGAGGCATGAACTAAGAGAAATTTATTTCCTTAAAATCTGGCATAGCTGGATTGTGGAGACTACTATGGAAATGTGCACCCATGCCTCCCACACTTCAGACCTCACTTGCTTGATACAGCACAGGTCTGAAGTCTGAGAGGCATTGATGAACGTTTCCATAGTAGTATCCACAATCCAGCTATGCCAGATTTTAAGGAAATGAATTTCTTCTAGTTCGCCCCTCTTTAAATATTAATACTAGACAGATGAGGAATAAAGAAATGAAGGTGCTTCAAAAATATACAAGGAGCTAACTGAAAAAATGAGTATTTAACTACAGGCATAATCTGAAGTTACGATATAAAGACAAAAAGTCATATCAACTTAATTCAAAAATACAAAAAAATTCAGATCATATAAGACCATTTAAGGACAAAATATCCAGCAAAACATATAATGTCAACAAAATTGACACACCTTATGTTCCAGGCAGTATAATTGTCAGGATTAAACAGCAATACAGCACGACTAAGTTGAGAAATTTCAATTGGATCTGAAAATTTTTCAAGAAGGTGAACATTAAAACATGACAAAAAAAACACCTCCACCTCCATGTATTGCCTTATTTCTCTAAATCCAAAACTTTTCCAACTGAAGATGTCAGTGAGTGTTAGTTATAAAAGGCAATTTCATATATATGGATAATATTTAGGGTGTATGGTAGTTCAGAAGTTCTTTTTCATGATTTTTGTTCAGTTGTGTATCAGGTAAAATGATCTAGCTAGAGTTAAGAACAACCAGTTACTCTCAGTCTCATGCCAAAAGTTATTCCTCACCTATAAATTTCTCTTCTGGTAAACGGCGCCTCCATCCTATCAAGCGGTTGGCTGTATATTTAAGAAGAATTTTCCCTGCCCAAGCCTCAACACCCAATTTATGTTCTTGCAGGATGAAAGGAGATCTGTTGTGCCTTGGTTCAACTACACCAATAACATCAAATTCATCTCTGTAAAAGAGAAAAAAAATTCCAAATTATTCATCAACAAAGGCACATTAGTTTTTCGGTTTTTGACTGAAAACCAAGTGTCTGCCACAGCAGGGTCACAAACAGAGGCAATTAGTGTAAAGAACCTTGCTCAAGTGTTAAATCACAATGTCCCTGACGGGATTTGTACCACCAACCTTTCGGTTGTGAGCCAAAAGCACTTAATCGCTGTGCCACTGTGATCACAAATTCAGATGCAACCCATTAGCCCTCCTCTGTTGTATAACAGTTCAGTAGCAGGGCTTGAATTAGGTTCAGGTTTTCAGGAGGGCAAGCAAAAATTGCCTCGGTGGGGGCGAAAAATCAGAGGGCACCGAGGCAATTTGCCAGGGCACCAAGGCAAAAATTTTTTAGTGGTCATTGTGTTGATTAAAGTTGGTACAGTTATACTGAATCATGCAATGCAATATATTTTTGCTCTATAAAAGTATAGCATTTATTGAAAAGATTATAAATTCTAAAATTAGGAATGAAAACAAATAAAACAGTAAAATTGTATAAAACAGGGCCAAACGATGTTTAAATCAAATAACGATCTCAATTGCATTATAACTTCAATGCCTATATGACTAGCTCTTATGCTTGAACTCCCATTCCCTCCTCTCCCTCCCGTAATACCATTAACTCGGTTCATTCATTACATAGTCGCCAGCTGCCACCATTTTTGATGTCTCTGTCATATTTTTTCATTTAAATCGTTTTTGTTTTCCAAAAAATAGGGCACTGCAAAAATTGCCGCGGTTGACCCTTTGATTTTAAGGGCACCACGGCAAATTGCCACGGTGCCGCGGTCTATTTCAAGCCCTGCTCCATGATGAGTATTTACGAAGGCTACGGCCTGCTTCGGGTCGGAAGTCTTAAAATAGCACAGGCGGGACGATTGAAACAAACATTTTAAAGCATTTTCTTGATGTCAAAGGTCATTTTTGAGTTCATTTTTGAATTCAGCCGCTCAAAATTTAGTACGAGTGGGGAGAATATAAAGCGTTTTATCGCCTTTTAAAGATTTTAGCCTACTATTTTTTTTGTTCTCCAATACAGCCCCAACATCGACTAGGTCACGGTGCTGTACTAGGCCTTGGGCTAGGGCTTGACTAGACTTTTATTCATTTTATTACATTATGAGCAAAGTTGTCGTTCGGCCCTTGTCGGTCGGCCGTCCGATTGTTTGATGTGAACGCAGGGTTATTCGGACACCTGAGGCTTATTACCGGAATTGGTCGAATTTTTGCTCCTCAAATAGTCTATTAAAGAATGGGTTCATTCATAAAATAAATGTCCTAAAACGATAACGTGAGTATGCCGAATTAATAAATAGCCGTTTGGGGGTGCTAGTAGTAACACTTTTATATTCAAAAATGCAAATTTTGTGAAGGGTATATTTGTGCCTAAATTCGGACAGTCGAATGTAGACCTAGATCTAGATATCTAGATGTCCAAATCAAGAGCTAGATTTGACCCCAGGACCTCATGGACGCTAAGCATACAGAACCACATGGAGTGTACTAGGTGTACAGTCAAACCCCGTTAAGACGCCCCTTTTTAAACTGCCAACCCCATTTTACCGCCTTTTTTTTTCGCCATGTACAAAGTTTTCCTTACATATATATCACTACTAATGACCCCATTTAACTGCACATCCCCATCCACCAAAGATTCTTGGTGTTCCAATATTACACATATATAAATGAAAATACCCCCGTGAAACCACCACACTGAACGAGAGAGAGAGAGACAGCCTACCTGCCACGCGCGTGTGATGTGCAACCATCATATAGCTTGGAGAACGAACGACACAGTGCCAGCGATGGCACCCCTGTTTCCTCACCTACGCACATAGGTTACCTTGGTTACCTTTCTTTATTTCATGGCTTGAATTGCCCAAACCCCGTTATTCCGCCATTCCTGTTAAACCACCAATTTTCTCAATGTCCCAATGTCGGCCGTTTAACGGGGTTTGACTGTATCCTTCCTTTTGGATGCCAGTATATTAGATGGCCACTGGCAGTGGCACAGTTTCATCAATGAGTGAAAATGATAGCGAAGAACAGTGAAAGTGGAATTGATGGTATGTATTGCATATTTTATGCATGTGCCTCTCACTGGAACTTCATCCAATGTATTTTTCAATGATCATCTGATTATGGACATTGCTCAATAAATGCATGTTTGACTCAAACTGTAATTAATCTAGTCTTGTATCCACCTTTTGTAGGGTACATTTTACCCTTGCTTTAAGTAATTCCACAGTTTTTATCAGTCTTACAGTGTTGACTTTAACCATGCATACATCTACTTTTTTTGCTTAAATGTTTAAAAGTGTTACG
>JBCHJU010111881.1:0-10649 GCA_039654505.1 Plocamopherus imperialis | reverse complement strand
TTCATTTATATTATCATTGATGAATGGGCTTTTTTGGGAATCATACTTGGCGCGCGGCACCCTAATTTTCCCCGCGACTAGGGGTCTTGAAAAAATTTTTGGGGTCTTGGAAAAAAATTTCAAGGATTTGGTGGGAACCCTGGTTTTAAAATGGACTTTGATATTTTATTAAGTTAAAGAATTTCTTTTATTTTGAATTATTTGAAGGTCTTTAGTTTGTAAGCTGTAGATGCTTTATGTAATTAAATCCAAGCTATGTTCCACAAGATTGCATAAAAACCAGTTATTTAAATTTGCATATCTGTAGACCTTGATTTATTCTAAAATGGATGTTGGGTTGTGCTTGTCTCTGGAAATTGCTTTCTTTTTGCAGATATTTCTTTACAAAGCATATACATCATACCATTAAATATTTGCAGGAACATGAGTCTGAAGGTGGACGCACTCCCTTGATGAAAGCTGCTCGTGCTGGACACTTTTGCACTGTCCAATTTCTCATCAGCAAAGGTTTGTTCTTTTCCATAGAAAATAGTATTATAATTGGGTTCATTTCCACTCTCCTCTCTTCTCAAATTCTTTTTACTCTTTTGATTCCTGTTTCTTATTTTTCTATTTCTTTAATATTATTATCTTGAATGTTATTATTGGGGTTAAAAAAGGCTCACCTTAAACATGTCTTTGTATTGTAAAGGTGCTGATGTGAATAGAGCCACTACTTCCAATGACCACACTGTGCTTTCCCTTGCTTGCGCTGGTGGACATCTGGCTGTCGTTGAGTTACTGCTCACTCATCATGCTGATGCAAACCACAAGCTGAAGGTAGCATTTTATTTTCATGACACTATCTTTTCTTTTCCTTGCACTGACTAATTTTTCAGGCTTTCTTTTTCATATTTTGGATCACTTAATATGTGATTGAAATCTGTGCCCACTAATTATATCAGAGATTAAACTTTCTACTTTCTGTTTCTTCATAAATATTTCTAGCCTTTTGTAAACAGAAAATCAAACGTGATGAGTATGATATATGTAATTTCTACTTGTAGGATGGCTCCACAATGGTTATCGAGGCTGCCAAAGGTGGTCATACTCAAGTTGTAAAACTTCTGTTGGAATGGCCCAATCGATTCATGTCTACTGCTGATCACTTAGCACAATTGCCTGTGCCTGATGTTCCAATGGTAGAGGTATGTCCTTCAATTAAATAATTCAGAGATATATCTGTGCTGTGAATTTTATTCAACTTTATGTAGCACAGGCTTGCCAACTGCCCTATTTCGTGGGAACCATCCCGATTTTGAGTTAAAAGATTCAAAAAGAAATTCAGGACATAAAGAAAGAAAAAAAAGTAAGATATGATGTCCGAAATTTGCTTTCGCACACTTAGAGATCTGGTTGAAATTCAGCTACCGAAGGCAATCTGTCAACTAATATTGCCTTAGGAATTTTGTGTGTACCGAATTCAAATGCGGATTCTGAAAGTGTTTTCACTGTAGTCAGAAAAAACAAACCATACTAAGTCCAGGTCAAATATGTCAAATACCATACGTAAAGCCTTACTCACACAAAAATTGAGCAGACCACTAGGACCAGTAGAGTACAAACCATCAGATGAACTCTTTCGTAAATGCAAATGGGCGAATATGGTAAGTCTATAGGCGCTGGTGCAAAGGAATAATAAGCTGATCAAAGAAAAAGTATGTACTCTATAAGCTGATGTCAATTAATGGTGGTGAGCAGCCTATAGGCCAATGTTTTTCTTTAACACCACCTTTTCCTACCATTACCATTCAATGACATCCACTTTTACATAAAACGGCAGACTGTCCGGAAAGGGGAGGTCTGTTTTACCACTATGGCAAGTCTCGTAGCATTGTCTTTGTATCTACTTTGTATTGAAGATTGAAGAGGTTTGTTTTATTTTTTGTTTTTTTTTTCTTTAGATTCCATTTTTCTTACTGTTAAGGGCAATTTGTTGCAAATGAATATTAACCTTGTTTTGAAAAGCTTACTTTGGTTTTTTTTTTTTTTTTTTAATGCTCTATTATTCTAATCTTTTTAGTTTAATATCTATTACTTACTTAAATTTTACTTAATATTGAAAAACTCGTTTTGAAAAAAAGAATCTTTTATTGAAGGCATGTTTTCTTTTTATTTCTGACAATGCTAGCCACGAGTCCCCGTGCAAGGCTTGGCCAACATTGTCCCTCCAAGTGAGCCAGATTCTCAATGTCCCATGGGCACTGTTTCCTTGCCGTCCAATATTCAAGGTGTGCGAATAGATGAATTAGAATTTTTTTTTGGGGAATGAAATGTTTTTGCAGTTCATAGGAAACTGAATATATGCTTTTGAAGGATTATTTAATTTTTTGTTTTGTTTTAATGACTCAGCTCATTTTGTATTATAATAATAATGATAACAATCGATAATAACAATAATAATTGAAATCAAATATTAATAGTATTATAACAATAGTTGTAGTGTTAATAAAATAATAGTTATAATAATATGTTAATAATAATATTCTTGATGTTTTTGTTTTATCTTCACCATTTTTTTTCTCTTAGTGAAAAATTCAGACTTCTATCAGAATTATCAAAAGTCACTGATTAAGCGGTCAACTCCGTCTCAACCAGAGGCAAGAATGGCAAATAAATTTTACAGCCCTGTGATAACTGAAAACTTTCAACTCTATAATGAAGAGGAGCTGTTAGAGGACAAAAGTTCTGAGAAGGTATTACTTATTTAAGAATTTTATATGTTAGGACTAAATGTACTTGTCAGGATCCTTTGAAATATTCCTAAATTTTGAGTCATTTATTTTATAGATAATGTGTCTAAAAAAAAGAAAAAGCGGTACCCTCTCAAGGGGGCACGCTTCTTCCAAAAGCTGCTTTTGTTAATACTTAATCTAGAGGCACCAAATTTTTACAGAAGGTAGATATATTGTAGAAAGAGATATGAAAATAAAAAAAAAAAAATGGGGAAAAATATTTGGTTGACATGGTTATGGCCGCTATCTTCAGCAATAAACATAAATTAGTGTTGCAGTAGATCTACTATGTTGGTTGAGAGTTTATTTCACAATCTGAATGTAACTCTGTAGGCCTTTATGTATATAATATGTCATTTACATATTTGTTTTTAGATCTAGATCTATATGAAATAAACTGTATCTGTTATAATACGTTTAACATTTAGTGTATGTAGGCTACTTATAATAATGTTTGATATGAATTTGAATCGCTAGATGCTCCCGTACACCGTATCGCAATCAAAGTGAAGTCTGCGTGAAGTTCTTCCTTTTTGAGAATTTGCATTTGAGACCCCTGATTAAAAAGCCATAATGTATCTAGATTGAAAATGTTGATAGCCTATTACCCCCATTTATGTCTTGGGAATCAACATGCCAAATTTCATTGCTCTAGATTGAATACTTTTTGAGATTTTGGAACTGTCGTGTTTTGAGGTAGTGTAAAATGGGATTTCGAGAAAATCGCAAAAAACTGGTTCACCTGTACTCAGAGACCAAGTTGCTCATTGTTCATTATCCTTGAATGGGAATGTTTGATTCATGCTTTTTGTAAAGGGCGGAAGTTGCCAGTTTGGCTGATACCAAACATGATACATTTTGATGATAAAACAGGCCTGTTGCTATGGCTAACCTATGCCATAATATCGTCAATTTTCTCGTAAATTTTGGTATGGTCCGAACTTTTTGAAGACATATTTTTTGTATTTGGGATGAAAATTATGGCTTGTGAATGCCTGTCAATTACAGATTAGATGCTAAAGATTCATTTGGAGCCATAACATCTTTTTTTCAAAATTTGATCCAAAATCACCAAAAGCTTACCAACATGCCCCCTTAAGAAAATCAAAGATTGATGGATTAATTTCTTAATGAATTGCAAAAGAAAGGATGGTGCTTGCATAAAGATGCTTAGTGACTAAAGAAAATGCTTTGATAGAGGTGTTTGCCTTTTTGGTAAAATCCATCTGAAAATGTGCATTACAAAATAATAAGGGGCATGTATGAGTGTGAACATAGGTCCCCATGCCTACTCTAGGTGCATGAGAAATGTTACAGTGACATATTGAATATCACACATGCTACCAATGTATAGAGGAGTAATGCTTTTACTTAGACACCCTGTATATTAATTTGAATAAGAATGAGAATATTTTGAAATCGAAATAGATTTGCTTGCAACACATTTTTGTATTTAATTCTTTACTTACTTACTTTACTTGCTTTCTGTGGCATGTGCTTGCTTGCACGTGGCCAGCCATTCTTCTCCATGTCCGTCTATCTTCTGCCTGTCTCATGCATGTTGTGTTTGTCTTTATATCGCTGGTGGATATCCTCAGCCTAGTCACGAATGTGATTCTCTGTCTACCTTTGGCTCATTTTCCTTCTATGAATCTACTTATTGCTAAATTTTCTAAATCCCTTCCTGTCCTCCAGATAGGTCCTAAAAATTTCATCTGACGTCTTCTTATGGTTAATAGTTGCCTCTCCCTCCCTTACCTAATCAAAACTTTCTTATTTAATATCTTTGCTGACCATGGAATTTTCAGGAGTTGGCGGTAAATCCACATTTCAAATGCCTTGATGTCCTTCTGGCATTCTGCATCTAATGTCCATGTTTCGCAGAGAGAACATAGGTGTTAATAAGCACTATTGGGAGCCCACAATGAGCATTGAATTTTTTAAAGAAAGGATTTAGCAAAAGGCCCATTTTTTCACTGGCACACACAAGAATATTTAACATCTGATGGATATCTTAGGGTGTATATGCCATCAAAACTGTATCGTCAGCATACCGTAGATTTGTTAGATTTTCTCCAGATTTTCAACGTCTGATGTCCTGACTGTTTATCCCGATTGAATACAGTAGTTCTTCATGTAGTCGAATGCTTTTTAATAGTCTATAAAGCATAGAGAGAGTGTCTTCTTTTTCTCTATTGATCTTTGTAATATAGATTTCAGTGTGAAAATCGGATTTACAGTTCCTTTGTTTAATTCTTTATTATTTTATTTACAGAGATCTTTTGAGGTTATAGTATTATGATTCTCAATTTCTTTACAGTATGCTGCAGAATTTGCAGCCTACAAACGTCTCTTATTTCATAATCTCCTATCACTCCTCAGGATGATAAAACATGTCTTAACCAAGCGACAAAAGAAGAACAGATCATGCAGAAGGAACAGATTCTTGAGGAGCTGAAGAAAGTTGAGAGAGAGTATCATGTAAAATCTCAGTCACAAATGCTTATCTCTACTCAGCAAGAAACAGAGCAGCAGCAAACTCAAGCTAAAATGCTTGATGATAAAAGTTCTGAAAAAGTATGTTTCTGCCTATCTTGTTTCTTTTGCTCTTATAGTTACCATTTTATTAATGTCTGTGAAAAACTTGAAAGAACTTAAAAAAAAAAAAGAAGAATGATTATAAAACATGACTCTTAAATGTGGTGAAGTTGAAAGATTTATTGCTACTTCCGGTGCTCTTTTCAATTCAATGTAATAGCAGAAAGAATGGAATTAAACAAAACATTTTAATGTGATGAAACATAATTGAAAAGTTATTTCAGTTAGTGGGAGCATTGTGTTTTATTTTTGTTGTTGTGTTGATGCTTCCTTGTTAGTGTTGATGTTCAAAGCAACCTTCTCATTATTTGTATTGTCCTAAGGAAGGAACGTGTGAAAACATGTTACTAAACATGCCTTTCCTGGAAACTTCCATAGACAATCTGTAGATCTTTTCTTAATATTGATTTTATGAAAATCCTCAGGATGACAAAACATGTCTGAACCAAGCGACAAAGGAAGAACAAATTATGCGAAAGGAACAGATCCTTGAAGAATTGAAAAAAGTTGATAAAAAGTTTCAGGAAAAATCCCAGCCTCAGATGCTTATTTCTGTCCAGCAAGATGCTGAGCAGCAGCAGCAGTCTCAAGCAAAACTGAAACAGGCATCACCGTCCACTCCAACCTCCTCCACATCATCCTCGGTCTTTTCAGCTAGCATCTCTACCAGCACTGTTCTTGCAACAGCTGGGGCTGGGACAGCCACCGTCTCCAAAAGCGATCAACTGGTAAGTTGCATGAAATAAAAGCAGTCTATTTTTTAGTGTGTAAATAAAGACCCACTACAGGTTCTTGACATGAAAGTTCTTACTTTTTGTCTTTTACTTTGCAGTCTAAGCAAAGTGAAGATTGGGCTAAATTACTGGACACGCCAAGTCAGAAGATGTGGATGCCCAATGACCACCAGATCACGGACATTGCCAAAATGTTAGCCAGTGGAGATCTTGGCCAACCTAGCACTGAAGCATATTTTTTGCAACAGGTCAATTTGCTTGATGCTTTGTTCTAATATTCCCTCTTCTCTGAGAATGCCCTCTTTTGTTTTTATTCCAACATTTTTGCAGTGTTGATTGAAGTCACAAGGCTTTTTTGGGCAGGCTGCTTATTTTGAAGAGGCTTGTTCCTGTTGCCAGAGCCTGAATTTATTTTTAGTCTTGCAAATTTGGACAGCAGGCCTTTTGAAATTTGTATGGATGTGAAAAAAAACCATTCTCTATCTCTCTGTTTCTTCAGTAAGATGTGAAAAATGAACAGAAAGTGAGATCCATACAAGATAATTTTGATTCATTTTGTTGTTTCTTATCTCTACAGTATTATTCAGGTAACAATGAACAAATGTTATTAAAACATTTGTTTACCTTTTAAAGAAATGCACATTTTTTTCTAATTCATGTGCTAAAACTGAAAAGTACAGAATATTCAATCGTTTCTTCCATGACTTATTTCTTTTTTTAAATTTAGGTTGCCCAAGTTCAACATCATTCTCAGCTGTACCTGCTTCAACAACAGCAAGAGCAAATGCCACTTAGCCCAGCACCCCCACCTCCTCCTCTTACATCAGCGTCATCCACAATTTCCTCTGGTCTAGTGACTGAAAGTCGGGGAGGAACCAAAAACCAAGGCAACAAGAGGAATGCATCAAACAAACAAATCCGATCTGCCAAATCAAGCTCCCAAGCTCCTCCCCCACCTCCACCTCCTCAGCCTGCGCTCAACTCCATGAAAGGTGGCTCTCTGTTACCTCTTATAGGTACCAACCAACAACAGAACCTTGTCAATTCTGTTCAGCCAATTGTTTTTCAGTCAGAACATAATGGAGGTGAGATACTATTATTTTGACTTTTCATCACCTCTACAATTTAAACGCTTTTTAACCAAGTTTGTCAAGCTAGGAGAAATCATTTGATGATATGCTCAAAACTCCTACTTTCATGTGTATCACTCAACTTCTCTCTTTTTTGTCTCTTTTCTAAGCTTCTCTGTTCTCCCATTGGAATACGTTCTGATTATTACTTGACATTCTTTATTTATTCTTTTCAATTTCTATCACATCATATTTCTTATGTTCTAACATGATCGGGAATAAAAAAACAATGTCTGAATGTACACTTGTCATCCCACAGGGTCACAGTCTACTGAAGTTTCTCAGGCGGCGGCTTCAACACCCCAGGGCACAATTGACTCGGTATTATGCCAACATATGCATGCGCTGCAGCAGCAGCAGCAGCAGCCTTTCAGCTACCTTCAGCAGCAACCTGATCAGTTCCTCCAACCTGGTACTGCGGCTCAGCAAATGTTTAATCATCAGCACAGCTATCAGTTGCATTCTCTCCTTCCCCAGCAGGTAGGGCTTCTGTTTATAATAGACTATTAAATAGCATTGGACACTTTTAAGTACAAGTGGGCTATCCCACCTTTTCTAACATTTTGCGTTTCAATAACAGAAGCGCTTGTGAGCTTTACCGAGTGAGTCAGTGATGCAATTTTGATTTGCTAGTTTCCATTTTTTTAATTTCATTATAGAATAATACTAAAGCTCATTGAAACCCCTCCATGTTATTGGTGACATCCCAAGGGCACTTCAGACCCAAAATGGTTTGAAATGTGGGATAGCCCGCTTGTACTTCATTAACTCATTCTTTACTGAATGGTTTTCCACCACTAGACTGACTCGTTTTTCACACTCTGCCTAAAACTTGGTATCATTTACATTGTATGCTGTTTGTGCCTCTAAATTTTCAATTAAAATACAAGAATTGTATATCAAAATAAAGGGGAGAGGATAAACTTTCTGAAAATGTAAATGGATTTATTATTTGAAAATTTCTTTTTGCACTTTACAGGCTTTAAAATCAGAATATATCATATAAACAAAAAAATCAACATAAAAAAAATCCAACTTGTGAAAAATCTCCTCTTCCATTGGCCCAACAGCATTGGGCTTGTTTGATATTGTGTCTTATTTATAAATATATAATCCATGCGAATTTGAGGTCAATTTGTTTGACAATAACAGAAAAAGATCATAATAACTAAAGCGCAGAAAAAACAAAAATATAAAAATCCAGCTTCTACTGCAACTCTTTTACCGCCTTTCCCTCGCCACCCCTGGTTTATTCTTTGTCCTGGAGGATTGTCACCATCCATTATCCCTTCCCCTTCCCTTCGGAACATTTCTTCAAGAACTTTTCATAGGCCATTTCCTTTTGCCAACAAATTCACCAGCCCCACCTGGTCCCCTCCCTTGATTACCACTATCGCTATCTCTGATGTTACTAGATCTAGAATCTAGATCTACTATCAACGTAATTTTTCTCACTACCATGACTTTCACTCAGGCTCATTTACATCATTCTGAGTCCATAGATTGGTCTGTTTCGGCTGAAATGTAGTAGGACGATTAGATCTAGAACTTGAGGGACCTCCTTCCATTCTATCAAAAGCCTGTCACGCCCACTTTTCACAGAGCGTGTAAACAAACTGTCAACTTCGACACAATCTACTTCAATAATGTGTTGAAAATCGCTAAAATTGAGGAAAGGAAGTTCGTATTTCATTTCTGAATGCCGGATACACAATTTGGGTTATGCTCTTTGAAACATTGAATAAGACCTAAGATTTTATGAGCCGTAAAATACGGCTTTTGGTCCAAATCTGAAGTAAGGCCGGGCCATAAAATGCGGCTCACGGTAGGGAAAGAGTTAAGGAAAAATGGTCCATTAGTTATCAGTTGTTAAAATCTTGAGTTTTATGCCAAGAAGAACAATTATTATCTAGTGCGAATTTAAAAAATCAAACCAAACCAAGGTATAACTCTGTTCTAATGAATAAAAGGCAACAAAATTAATATGGTTGCAAGTATGAGGGGAGTTCAATAAGTCTTTACCCTGACCATGAAGGAAACAAGCAAGTCGAAATTTCACACTCACAACTTTATTTCTCTATATAGTTACCAGACAAAATGACACACATCTGCCATCGGTCTTTGACCTTCAAAAGTCCTTGAATGTCAAATTTCCTCTGATGAAACTAAAATGACTCCTCCGCTGCAATAACGACGTCTTTTTCGTTGTTAAAACGCTTGCTCTGGAAAATTTCCATCCTATTTGGGATCAGGAAAAAATCCAAGGGTACCAAATCTGGAGTCTTCGTTGAAATAAGTAGAGTTTCGTTGCCACATTGTAGCGCTGTTTAAGTCGCATTTGCTGATCAGTGAGAAGGCGCATTGTCATGCAACAGGCGAACTCCTTTTCGCAGCTTTCCCAGTCTTTTCTTGACCAAAATGGATTGCGGTTTTGTCAACAAAGTTGATAAATGGCCTCAAGTGAGTGAATGGCCATGTCGTGTGGTTATTCGCCAACTGTCAACAATAAAGAAGACGTGAATGTCGGTGACCAGCAAACAAAAGCATTGCCTTATTTTCTTTTCGTCGCTTGTGTTAGTATCACAAGTGAAATCGATCTAAGTTATTTAGATCAGTATATTTTTGTATGGTTGTCTCTCTCTGTCTCTGTCTCTCCCTTCCTCTCCATCTCAGACACAGAGAGGAAGTGGGGGAACCGAAAAATGGTATAAGGTCATTCTAATGTGTTCTGTTTTTGTGCTTTTTACAAAATGAAGAGCTATTTCTGTTCATCAAGTGGTGGTTTATCAAATTATATCACAGCCTTGCATTATTACATCCCTCAGTTTTAGAACATAATTAACGTATACTGCCTTTGAATAGTAAGTAGCCGTGAAAAACACATAGAAGTAGTTACGTACGAACATGCGTATTTTTATTTAAAAGCAATCATTCAATCAATCAGTTTGTCAATCAATAAATCAACAAACAGTCAAGCATCAGCTAACACACACGCCTACCCACCTAATACCTATCGACCCTACCAACCAACTAGTCAAACAATCAACAAATCAATCAATAGACAAAATATCAAACAAATTAATGAGAATGAAAGAGCAAAAACTAAAAGTTATATCACATAAAAACGTATAAGTAAAGACGTTCAAGCCAATAAGAAAGAAAAACAATGTAGAAAACAATAATTTAATGGAGAGCAATGCATAGGAGAAATTTCAATATCGTATGAGGTGGTGAGGGATGTGCGGCTCAATATCTCGATACACAGCCATCTGGATGGATTATAGAATAAGTATCAATAACATAATCTAAACGATAATATTAGCTCCGTGCGATAAGACAATCTCTCTCTCTCTCTCTCTCTCTCTCTCTCTCTCTCTCTCTCTCTCTCTCTCTCTCTCTCTCTCTCTCTCTCT
>JBCHJU010111770.1:0-10650 GCA_039654505.1 Plocamopherus imperialis | reverse complement strand
CTATCTATCTATCTATCTATCTATCTATCTATCTATCTATCTATCTATCTATCTATCTATCTATCTATCTATCAATTAATCTATCTATCTATCTATCTATCTATCTATCTCGATCTCTACCTATCTGTCTATCTGCTAATCTGTCTCCGTCTCTCTATCTGTCTCTCTCTCCGCATCTCTCTGTATGTCTCTCTCTTTCTTTCTCTTTCACCCTCCCTAGGCCCTCCTCTCCCTGTCTCCTCCTCCTCCTCCTCCTCCTCCTCCTCCTCCTCCTCTCTTTCTTTCCTTCCCTCTCAGTAATTCCCTATATTTCCATTCCACTCTTGCAATCCCATTCTTCAGCCATCTCTGTCAAACACCCTTTCCCTTGCCAGAAATGCAATCTGACAACAAACTTTATAATAACGTCCACAATCAAATTATAACATAACCGTGGATCTAATTGCGTTCCATTTGGAGTTGAAACACAATGCTATGATTTATCTCTGCCTTTTGATTTAAACTGCCTTGCGTTTAAACAGATGCATATCGATTTGAACTGAGTTCATGTTTCGCCTTTCAAATCCAGAAATCGAATATGATCTCTCGGCAAGAACAAGAGTCAATAATAACAAGGAGGAACAGACCAGCCCTCGGTGTGCTTTTGCCATGTTTGTTTAGAGTTGTGTTTGTAGGGCATTTGTGCAGCCGTTGTAAGGGCATTCTATTGGCATTATATGACCCTTAAAACATGACCATTTATGTCCAATCGTACAACCACTATATTATTATAAGCGGGATACAGCGCCAAATATATATTATATACAATACCACGGACGGCCAAAATAAACACGACAAATGGAGAATAGGAAAGAGAAGAAAAATTCTCTATCTTTGTCTCTGTGCCTGTCTAGTACTCGTCTGTCTATCTATCTGCCTTTCTGTCTGTCTGTTTGCCTATCTGTCTGCCTGTTCGTCTGTCTCTCCCCCTCCACCCCTCTCTCTCTCCCCCTCCGCTCTCTCTCTCTCTCTCTCTCTCTCTCTCTCTCTCTCTCTCTCTCTCTCTCACACACACACTCACGCACACACACATACTCACATTTCTCTCTCTCTCTCTCTCTCTCACACACACACACTCACGCACACACACATACTCACATTTCGTCCCTCTCCCCTTCTTCTGTTTACAGAGTAGTTCATATCACTGTTGAGAGTTTGAAACTTGTGGGCGGGGTGCCAACATACACGAGAAATCTGTGCTGTAAATCGTAAGCCTGCGAATTTGTGTGTTACAATATCTATGCAGAGTCTTAAACATGCGAGTTGGTGTGTTTCAATATCTGTGCAGAAAGTCTTAAGCATGCGAGTTTCTGTGTTACGATATCTGTGCAGAGAGTCTTAAACATGCGAGTCTGTGTGCTTCAATATTATTATCAGTTGTATGTTTATGTGCTGAGTGTTACGAGACTGCGAGTAGCAAATAAAAGTTATGTCATGCGTTGTCATTTGTTTGTACAACTCTTACAAGAAAAAAAAATGTACGCACACTGATGTAGTTGTTTTTGTTTGTTTGTTTGTTTTTTGTTGCTTGAAACAATTATTCAACAATTGTTTGTGTCCTTGAGGGTCTTTGTTGGTTATTTACCCACAAGTCTAAAGAAGGTCGCTTCAAACCCTTTTTGTTCGTTTATGTCCTGAAACAGGAGGAAAAAAAATGCCACAAATTCGTCTCCAAAGGGAAATTTGTCTTTTGCTTTTTGACCGAAAACTGAGCGTCAGCCGCAAGAGCCGCGCCGCAAAACGGAGGCAATTAGTGTAAATAACCTTGCTCAAGGGTTAAATATCACAACCTACATTTGATGAAATTCTGATAAAATTTTGATAACATTGATAAGAATGAGGAAGCTGAAATCCAAACCTTTTAACGCATGTCATTTGGATTACACGGGCCTTGTAGCCATTGTTTGGGACGCCTTTCTGATCTACGTGTTTTATGAGTAACAACAAAGACAATATAGGGATAAGACAGTACATCTGGCTATTTTTGCGTTTAATTCTGGCGTGCTCTAGCCTTCAGGAGGCGTTAAGTAATTATTATTTTCATGGTTAGAGAGAACCAGTCGCGTACGCGCTGGAAAGGGTATTTAATTAAACTTATTATAATTGCGTTTACTCAGCGATTGGAGCGCACCGTCGATGACAACTCTAAATTATAAAGCAGAAAGAAGGAGCTGTCCTGTCTTATCCCTAAACTGTCTTTGGGTATAATACGATCTATAGGAATATAAGGAATGCGAAGCCATTCCCCTAATACAGTTTTATGCGCTTTTCAGAAGAGAGAATTCCAGCCATACACTCTGCCTTAACCAATGTCATCAGCATAGATGAAACCAACGATGCCGGAATGATATTCGAAAGAAACTTTGTAGATTACGGTGAAAAAAAAAATGCTGTCATGAAATCGTAAAAAAGAATGACGATATTTTAATGTATATTTTGAACAGAGGTCTTCCTGATGGATTTTCTAGACTCATTAAAATCTGGGAATGAACGACGTTTGGAGAACGTGAAGCGGGAGGCGAAGTCAAAACTGGCATCAAGGGCTTTGACGAGGAAGTGAAAATTACCTCAATATAATTATTATGGAAAGGAAAGATGGTAAGAGGCTGGCTCAATAGGCGCAGGATCTTTATATGGGCAACGGTGTCTAGGAAAACACAAATAAACAGAAAGGTAGAGAGAAACTTCTATATATTATAACATATATATGACATGTATATATCATATGTGTGTGGATGTATGTATAGATAGATAGATACATGGATAGATAGACGGATATATATATCTATATATAATATATATAAAGATATGTATATATATATATATATAGATAGATCGATGTATATATATATATATATATATATATATAGATAGATAGATAGATAGATAGATAGATAGATAGATAGATAGATAGACGAATGGATAGATAGATAGAGAAAGAGGGAGGGGGGGGAGGAGAGGCGAAAGGATGGGACAAAGTGAATTCGTAAGGGAGTGAAGAAACTGCATTAGGGCGGGTTAGTATAAAATAGACAACCAACCGAAAGGGAGAATGGATGGAAAGCAATGAAAGAGAGGGATGGGGTGGGGGATGGGGCGGAATGATGATGGTGGGTGGGATGTCTGTGGGTGCGACCAAAAGACAGGGTGTGAGCTGGCAGTGATAAAAATGAAGACCGTCGGCACCATATTCTCGTCGTCTCTCGTGTCACGACGAGAAGTCACGAGAAGTCACGAGAATAAAAAAGGGGGAGAAGAAAGAAAGAAAGAAAGAAAGAAAGAAAGAAAGAAGGAAAGAAATAAAGAAAGGCAAAAATGTCCGGACTGTCGAGCGGCTCTGGGACCGGTTAATGCCCTTGGGACCACTCTGTTTTCAGTCGATTTCGGAGGAATTGTGGTTGGTGTTGTCGTTGTGGTTGATGTTGTGTGTAGTGGTGGTGGTCTGGGTTTTCAGACTCGTGGCTCATGCACTTTTTCTTTCTTTGTGGTGTAGCGTTGCTATTTTATATTATGGTGGTCGCAGTCGGTGCTGTTAGGTTTAGAAAGAATCAAAGTCAACCCCCCCACAAAAAAAACCCCGAAAGGCTCATATTATTATTATCATATTGCGCGTGACCCTTTGGTACACTATGCCTAAGTTGTTGTGGGTGGGTTTTTTTTTTTTCGATCCAAATCAATTCCTCAGCTCAAGAGGAACAGGCAGACCGATAACATAACATTTCAAGGTGCATCACTCTATCGAGCTTAGTGTATGCATGCAATTTATAGTAAGATCCTCATTAAATTAAATAAAATAGAGCACTTGTTTGAAACATGATTGGAAAAAAACCAACAACAAAAAAAAAACAACAAAAACACACACACACACACACACACACACAAACAAAGACAGAACACAAAAAAATCCAAAAGAAACCCCGCCACCCCAACAAAAAACCCAAAACAAAACACAAAAAACAAACAAACAAACACACACAAAACAGAAACACCCGAACAAAAAGCAACAACAACAACACCTATCCAACAATATAATATTTAAAACAACACAAAGCAAACAATGCAGAATAAATTGACAAACGATAGAAAGAAACAAAACCCTGAAAACAAACAAACCCAAAAATAAATAATCACAATTTAATAGACTCCAGAACGGCAACAAACAAACAAACAAACAAACAAACAAACAAACAAACAAACAAACAAACAAACAAACAATTACAAAACGAACAAGCAAATAAACAAAGAAGTGACTGACAACTCTATGCCAGAATGTATACACGTCTAGAAGGTAAGGGAAACTTCAACCTCAGGACAGAGCATAAACAGTTCTTCCATTTATTTCCCTTATTCGCCCCCCCCCCCCTTCCCCCTCCATCTAATACGGGGTTGCTCCTATACACAAAAATAAAGACAAGAGCTTTCAGTCGATAAAAAAGAAAAAAAAGAAAACAAAACAAACAAAAACAACAAAAACAAACGAGAAACAAAAGCTAAAGGAAACCAGCCGCCTTACCGTAGACTGTTGCCTTAAGCCATCAGTGGTTTTCCACCCCGCCCCATCCCCATCCCATCCCATCCCATCCCATCCTCGACTCTCTGCCCGTCTTCCTCCTCCTCCTCCTCCACCTCCTCCTCATCTTGTCATCTATTTCATGGTCTAATAGAATTGATTAGATTTTGATCACGGTACCTCCAAAGAAGTACCACTCCCACTACACGCTTTCTCCTCCCCCCGACACCCTTCACCAAGCCCCTATGGGATTTTCCTTTACGGTCAAGCCACACAGTATGGGCAAGCGGACATGCCGGTCGCTCTAAGGCTGTTCCTAGGATAGCCTAGATGGGTGGAGGTCTTGAATGACAGAAGAAAAAACAAAAGCAAAAAAAATAAATAAATAAATAAATAAAATAAAAGTAAATAAATAAATAATAGCAACAAGAACAAAAGAAAACTAAAAAACAAAACAAAAAAAAACAAACAACAACAACAGAAACAGAAACCCAAAAATCAGGAAAAACAAACAAACAAAAATACAAGACCCAAAACAACAACAAAACAACCTAAGTAATGAAGAATTCGGCCTTTTAAAGACGAAGAACTTGAATAGGAAAAGAAAGATAATATTATTGTTTTTGACCTTTTGTTTACAAAGTATCATTCATGTTATTTTTTTCTTGTTGAGGACGGTTCCAAACGCTTACTATATAATAATAAGACATGATTTAGTTGGTGTGCGTAAAGAGTCGATTGCGTCACAATATGGGCGTCAGCAAGTGCTTTTTAACTAGAAGCAACAAAGTCAGAATGTCCACTTCATGGGTTTTTAAGCTAGAAATAACCGCCTCAGTATAATTTATCCATATTATGAGTTTTCAACTTGGAAATCACCGCATCAGAATGTCCATATCATGACTTTTCACCTTGGAAGTAAGCGCCTCAAAATGTCCTTATGATGAGTTTTCAACTTGGGAGTTACCGATTCAGAATATCCATATTATGAGTTTTCAACTTCGAATAAACTGATTCAGAAAGTCTACATAATGAGTTTTCAACTTTGAAGTAACCAATTCCGAATGTCCAAAGCATGAGCTTTCAACCTAAAAGTAACCGCGTCTGCCAGAGTCAATGGCATATAAGATGTTTTCACCGAAGAGTAATCACATCAGAATATCCCCATAAGACGTTTTCAACCCATCCATAGACACCCCCACCCCTCTCACTCTATTCGCACTGTGCCAGCCAGTCTACATACAAGGATGCAAGCAAGACGAGGCTGATGACGTAGTCTGGATGGAGTGGCCACCGTCGTCACTATCATTGTAATGGAGGAACGGCCAACGGTTGCCAGATTGGTATGATCTTCGCCTTGCTCTAATGTGCCAAAGTTTGGAGGCTACGCCATTTTAATATCACACAGCTGTTTCATGTTTACTTTTTATGAGGTGTTCAAGCGGACCCTTTGGCTCAACATTTGTTTCCCGTTGTTCTCTCTGCCGCATTCTTTGAAATACTTTACACTTACCTGCCATTTTTCTGTGTTTTTTCTCCCGAAGGTGAGCTCTATGTTTTGTGCATCTCTTAGAGTGTTGTTCGCTTTTGGTATAACTAATATGTAGCTGATAGTAAACGCTTTCGTTTTGTTTTGTTTTTGTTTTGTTTTTGTTTTTTGTTGTTTTTTTTTAATCAATCACTTGCATCACATATGTATTTAATTTCTTATTCACACAAACTGTCCGTGCATTCAAATAAAATATGCACGTATTTATCCCCCATTAATATCTACTTCATGTTCATTTCCTGATCCATCCCATTTATTTATATATTATTCCATTCATTTTAAAACAAATAATATTATCATCTATTCGTTTACTTTAAATGTATTCTTTTTATCACATTGTTTCCTGTTTGATTTCAATTACCTCTTTATTTTATTCTTTATTATTTCTTTACTTTCGTACATTACAATCACTATCTTCGGCACCAAGAGTAAAAACTATCTGGCCACACTATTTATTTTCCTAAGCCTCGACTATGTCATTATAAGAGTGATCGCCTGGCCGTAAGAAGGACAGTGTAATGAAACGGGGCCATAGTGCTGCCAGCTTGGGATGGGCTGTAATAGGCTTAGCAAATAGAGGTATGAGCCCAGTCTGATGGCTCGCACTCGGTCGGTGCTGGCCAAGAAGAGCAAGTATACACAAACACACACACACACACACACATTTAATAGCAACATACATACACACACGCGTGAGCAAAACACGCACAGTTACCTGCAAATACACACAGCAGACATACGCACAATAAACATATACTGGCGTAACATGAGTTGAAATCAAATTCTACAAATGCATTTCTGAAGGGAAAGTCGTCCTTCAGTTTTTGACCGAAAACCGAACGTCAGCCGTAGAGCAGCGTCGTAAACCAAGGCAATTATTAGTATATTGCGGTAGATCTATATTCGAATGTTTGAGTTCTGCTCAAAGGAATCTTTTCTTAATGCACTTATGCACGAATTCGTATTAATGATAACTCTGAAAGTTAGATGTTAGATTATTATCTGCCTTATGAATCATGAGTTGGAAAAGTTGAGAAACGAACAATCAAACGCAGCATCATTGAAGGCAAAGATAAAGATCGAATGACAAGAACTCCAGACTCAAACATAGTATTACAGTTGAGGACAAGTACACCGTCTCGTTTACCTTTCCAAGTCTTTTCCGTGTTTCTTTTCAGATTTCGCTCCCCCTCACATCCGGTGACTTCTCACTTCTGATTTTCTCACCTTATGTAGCCCATAATAAATTGGATTATATTATCCCCAATAAGATTAGCATTATGAGACGGCAGCAATAACTTATATGTTGACAAATCATTAGCTTCTGTCCGCCCCGGGCAATAATTTGACGAGCATGTCGTTCATCTATAATAATCATTGTCAATCGATAGAAATAAAAATAGCTTGCTGGAGAGTTATGGATAAGATGATTATCGATTTTAGAGGGAAAAATACAGGCCTGTCGTGAAGATGAAAGAAATTCGCGGTGCTGAAGAGGGGAGAGAAATTGGATATAATTATATAAGAGAAAAGGAAAAGAGGGGAACTCCTTGGGGGAATGTAGCGAGTCGTGTGTGTAAGTTATAGAGGGTTGCTTCATAATGGGGCAAGGGGGTTGAGTTAAGAGTTTGTAACCAGCTTCATAGGCGTGCGCTTGACGCTGCGATTTTTGATATATTACTATCACGCGAAGGTCGTGTAGTGGAATAGGGTAAAGAAAAAAAAAAACCAATCAATTTTGTTGATATAAGAAAAGCCAGTGTTACGATGGTAATGCATGACGTAGATAATGTGGTAATGATGGTGGATGGCAGTGGAGATTATGGTCGTGCAATTAAATTTCTGCTTGAAATCTTCTGTATCTTTGCTGTACTTTATATTTTTGGGAGTTAATTCCAAAATCGAAATGTATCAGGGAAACATGAATACAAATTGTCATATTTAAAGGTACCAGTGTTTGAAAAGGTACTGCTTTGTACCAGGTGCCAAACAATGGTACAATTACGTATTTAGTACATAAATAAGCAGATTAATTGATTGGTTAATAGGTCGATAGATGGGTAGCTCAATAGATAGACAGATAGATATATTAGATTAGTCTTAGTCTTCATAATAGCTGACAAAGTCAGGTTGCTAAGTATTCTTGTCAACCCGCTTTAACTACTTAATTATTCTAGTATTTTGATATTAGTGTTGTGCATTTACGTTTCTGCTTGAAAACTTCTATATCATTACACTACTTTACATTAGTAAGGAGATTGATAGATAACATAGATACTTATACAATTATTACAGATGCTCAGAGATAATATTATATACATGACATAATATGAAATAAATCCATATCGATAATCTCAAACATAGAGAGACTTGGAGAAAAGATTATCCCGTTATTGAGAAAGATGGAACCGAAGACATGAGACCGAGCATAAAATACAGACACCTGTTTGAGCACACAGGCAGACGGGAACATAGAGACGAAGGCAGATTCTGAAGAAGGAAAAAAAAAAACCCAACAAAACCCAAATCCACATAGCATGATGTGGAAACAAACGAAAGAACAATGATAATGACATCAAGGTATTTATTTAGTGGGCTGCAGTGCGTCGTCCGAGCCATGAATAATGCGGGGTGCCAGGGGCTTCAAAGGGAATTACACACGGGGCTGGGCAGGACAAAGGAGAACTTGGCGTGAGTACATTGCTTAAGCGCGGAAACGGGCGGGGACGCGCGCTTTCGTATGCAGACCGTGCTCGCGCAAATGGAAACCATGTCCGAAGGCCGATCAAATATTGCAGGATAGACTAATTTGCGCTAATTCACCCCCAAAACGTGGGAACTCCTCGCCAGCCAGCTGGGAGGTCGTTTACCCTGTGAACTTTGACCTTCAAGGCTTCATAACGTTGCGCGTGCTCATAGTAGGGTGGGTCATTCCGGTTCTTCTTGAGGTTCCCTTTCTTCGGCGATTGGTTGGGAATCAGTCAGTAGAGATGTAATGAATGGATGAATAAGCGGTGATTTGTTTATTATTGCAGGTTTATTTGATACGAGTAGGTATGTATTCAGTGAGATGGGTAGATGGTGGTGTAACGGGTTTGCAGGAGAGTTGCTTTTATTTTATTTTGGGAATTTGATGCATCTGTAGACTAAGGTGAGCATAAAAATGACGAGAATGATGATTATGAAGAGGAGAGTGATGATGATGGTAATGATGATGATGATGATGATGATGATGATGATGATGATGATGATGATGATGACGATGATGGCGATGATGATAATTGTGATGATGACGACGACGAGGGCGACAATCATTATGATGATTATGACAAGGATTAAGAAGATGGTGATAATGAAGAAGATGACTGATGAGTAAAAAAAAAAAAAAAAAAAAAAAGAATTTGAAGGAAAAATTAATTTGAGAGATGTAATGAAAAAATAAGGAAGAAGAAAGCTGAACGACAGGAACAAAATAGGGAAAGATAAATATGTAAGGGAGCGAAAGAAGAAGGCCTCTGTAATATTGAACCTGAACCTGATCACCATGGTCCAAGTCATCATCATTATCCAAATTATCATTGTCCAAATCAAGTCATCATTTTTTTAATCGAAATTCCAGTCAAACATTCGCCACAAAAACAAAACATATTCTCACCCTGCCTATCCATCTTTTAATTCAGTTCTTCGTAATCTTCCAAATATCATAACTTTTTAACTCTATACATGTATATTTTAAACTTCATGCCATCTAGTTTCTCGATTCGTGTCAATTGTTTAATAATAATTGTTTACATTATTTTCAATTGTATTTATTCATAATTAATTCGTGAGAAATTACCTTAATTGTATAATAAATTGATCATATCTTATCTTACCTTATCTTACCGAATCTTATCTTATCGTATCTTATTTTTATCTTACCTCATCTTATCTTGTCTATCTTATCTTTATCTTACCTTGTCTTATCTTATCTAAATTTTTACCTTATCCCTATCTTATCTCTATCTTTATCTTGTCATATCTTTATCTTATCTTATCTTTATCTCACATCACCTTACATTACCTTACCTTATCTTATATTATCTTTATCTCACATCACCATACATTACCTTACCTTATCTTATATTATCTTATCTTTATCTCATCTTCGTCTGCTCCCCAGTGCAAGGCCCATCCCAGGCAGCCAGGACTACTTGCCCTCGTGACGTCATAGCCGAGGCCAATGCGTGCTTCACCAGCTACAGCACCCAGTCCCGCAACATGTACCACAGCCAACACAAGCTGTGCTGCGGCGTGGACGCGGAGACCCTCAGATCTTTTTGTCAGTAAGTACATTTATGATGGAACGGGTAGTAAATTGAGTAAATTTAGTATGGTATAATAATATTAGCACGATTGTAATTAATTATTAGTTTGGTTTGGTGGAAAACCATAAAAGCATCAGTACAAATAGTCAACTAGCGCCTGTCTGTCTCTCTGTCTGTCTGTCTGTCTGTCTGTCTGTCTGTCTGTCTGTCTGTCTGTCTGTCTGTCTGTCTGTTTGTCTGTCTGT
>JBCHJU010111659.1:0-10653 GCA_039654505.1 Plocamopherus imperialis | reverse complement strand
CTGAATGTTCAGTGGTTTAGAAGCCTTTCGCAATGACAGATTTTCCAAGTCCCCAATTATATATAGTATAGATAATGAAAAGCTACAATGGGAAGCACAGAGACTGATGAGAGCCGAACAACCATTCCACAGGCAAAGGGGAAGACCAACACAAATTTGTTTCTAACCCTTGTGACCATTTACAGCTGATATATCGGCATGAGTACGATTTAACTCTTAGACTACAGCTGCCCATATATCAGGTGATCATGACCATAATGGACACATTGTAGTTAATGAGTTAAACCTTGCTCATGCCAATATATCAGCCTTAAATGGTCAAAGAGTTATGACCATTTTTTTTTCTTTTAGACAGATGCTTACAGAATTTAATTTCCCTGTTCTTTCCCCAATTGAGCTGCCAATGGCGGTACTTTCTTAGTATAGACACCCTTCCCCGTATGGAGCTGTTAATGGCGGTACTTTCTTAGTATAGACACCCTTCCCCATATGGAGCTGTTAATGGCGGTACTTTCTTAGTATAGACACCCTTCCCCGTATTGAGCTGCCAATGGCGCCACTTTCTTGGTATAGACACCCTTACCCGTATTGAATTGTCAATGGGGTTACTTTCTTAGTATAGACACCCTTATCCGTATTGAGCTGTCAAGGGGGAAATATTTTAGAATAGACACCCTTACCCGTAGTGAGCTGCCAATGGCGGTACTTTCTTAGTATAGACACCCTTACCCGTAGTGAGCTGCCAGTGGCGGCACTTTCTTAGCATAGACACCCTTACCTCCATGGCATTGATCAGCATGCGTGTGAGGCGGAACGGAATCTTCTCCGGGTACTTTTCCCTGACCATGGCCACCTCAAAGCAGTCGCCAAAATCAATATGGATGATTTTGCCACTGACCCTGTCCAGCATCAGATTGGAAGGATGCCTGCATGGAGAGAGTTAATCAAAAGTCAGTCAAAACAGGGATTATCAGACCCTGACCAAAAAAGTTAATAAAGACAAAAGAGCTCAAATCTTCTCAAGAGCTAATCATCACAGCATCTTTACTGCTCTTAATCTAAATTATGAAAATAAATAATTGCATTTATATGGTGCTTTTCCACTATTGTAAATAGTTTCAAAGTGCTTTATAATACTGTATTAACTGATTGCATCCAATCAGCCGCTGTCAGCGGCACCCGTCTACTTACACGCATCCAAACCACCGCTGTCAGCGGCACTTTGGAAATCGAAAATATGGCCTGTTTATTAATAAGGTTCCTTGTTTTGTTTTTTTATTGTCCGAAATGCCCTGAACTGGAAGCAATAGTTGGCAATAGCATTTCTTGTCACGTCTGACCTAAAATATCCATCGTGTTCCCGTTTATTGCTAAAGAAAGGCCTATACTTATCTTAGTCTTTAGTCTTCATAATAGCTGACAAACTCAGATGGCTGAGTATTCTTGTCAACACGCCTTAAGCTACTTAAAGTACTCTATTATTTCAGTATTTTGATATTAGTGTTGTACATTTAAGTTTCTGTCTGAAAACTTCTGTATCCTTGCTGTATTTTACATTGGTAGAGAGTTTATTCCACAATCTGAATGTATTAGTGAAATATGAATATAAATGGCTATCTACATTTCATGAAGGCAGTGTAAATGTTTGAGCACCAGATCTTGTGAGGCTATTTCCTCTAGTGGTAACATTGCTTCTCCATTGCTTTGAAAAGAATAGTTACTTTATTTCTAGCTCTGTTCTTTGAGGGGTATCCACTGTAACTTATCCATGTTTATTTTTGTGTTACCTGTTGTTTAATAATAGATATTGGTTAATGAATCTAGCTACATTTTCACATTAGCATTCTTAAAACATAAAAATCAACAACTAACCACAGCATGTCAAGGATAGTAAATGCTACAAAACCTTTGTCAAACCAAATCTTAGAATATAGAGACTGTGTATGGGATCCCCATTGTCAAAACCAAATCGATGAGTTAGAGAAAGTACAAAAGAAAGCAGCTAGATTTGTTACCAATAACTATAACCATACAACAGGCAACACAAAAAATAAACAGGGATAAGTTACAGTGGATACCTCTCAAAGAACAAAGAGCTAGAAATATGTAAATATTCTTTTCAAAGCAAGTAATGGACAGGCAATATTACCACTAGAGGAATTCAACATGAGAAATAGCCAAACAAGATCTGATGCTCAATTTAGCCATTTATATTCATATTTCCCTTATAAATTCAGATTGTGGAATTAACTCTCTACCAATGTAAAGTACAGTAAAGATACAAAAGTTTGCAAACAGAAACTTAAATAAACAACACTAATATCAAAATACTAGAAAAATAAAGTACTTAAAACGCGTTGACAAGAATACTAAGATATCTGAGATTGTCAGTTATTATGAAGACTTAGACGAAGACAACAATATCAGCCTATTGCCATGTACCAATTTGACACCTGGGTTGAGTGAAGCGGTGAAATGAATATAAGTAATTTTTCTCGCTAAAGGAAAAAACACAATGATTGCCGGCTGTTGAGCCTCTGTGCTTTCTTGAACTTTTTAGAATTATTCTGCCTCCTTGTCCAGAGGCAGGCAGGATGAAAAGTGCCTGGAGACCTATCCAAGATGAGCCTTTGCACAGGTCAAAAGAACTTTCCGTCATGAAAGCCAAAAAGAGCAGGCTATATCAGACATCTCCTCCTGGACTCTTCAGCACGTAGTGTCAGTGACAGCTCATCTAAAAGCATCTTTGTCTTACGCATGGCCTCCCACTTTGGTGACAGCCGTGTGCAGTCTGTCTGTTATATCATGGCTCATCTTCTTTTGGTTGGCCTCTCCCCCTATTTCCTTTTACTATGCCCGCATAGATATCCCTCTTGAGGCAGCCGTGTATTTCAGTTTGCGGTGTACAAGTTCATTTAGCAGCCAGTTATCTGGGATGTTGCCTAGTCTAGTTGCTGAAGGATTGAGATGTTGGTTCGCTTTTCTGTCCACTGTATCCTTAGCATTATTTAATAGCACATCATTTCTGCTTCTTTATTTGTTGACCATGTTTCCGACCTAAGAAATTTTAGCTTTATTGTCTCATCATTTCCTTTCCAAAGGTTTTTCATTGACTTGAGCTCTTCAGCTTCATTAATTAAATCCTACAGCCACTTGTACCTCAGACTTACTGATCCGCTCAATACACATAAAAGTATGTACAAGGCCTTCATTTCGATCAATACTTAACGCATTCTCTTATCCAGGCAACTTAATATTTAAAAGAATCAAATAAATAAAATTCCACTCTATTCATCCCCGAAGGAAACATTTTTTCTTTTGTTTTTTTTACCGAAAACCAAGCGTAAGCCACAAACGTAGGCGATTAGTGTAAATGACTTTGCCCGAGGATTAAATCACAAAGGGATTCGAACCACCAACCTACAGTTGTGAGCCCAACGGACATCAGCTGTTGGCACTGGGACCACACACTGACAAAGACGTTAGAAGACAACAAAGAGTGCCAGGCCTTACCTGTCTCCAAGACAAAGACGTTAGAACACAACAAAGAGTGCCAGGCCTTACCTGTCTCCAAGACAAAGACGTTAGAAGACAACAAAGAGTGCCAGGCCTTACCTGTCTCCAAGTCCCAGGACATAGCCGACCATGGACATCACTGCCAGGGAACGCGTGTAATTAGTGCGTCGGTCAAACCAAACCTTAGGGGGATGGGGGCCAAGGAGAGAAAAAAGATTACAATATTATCAGAAAAAAGATGACAATACTATTTACTACTAAATGTTACAAGGATTCCTCATACCAAACTTTTTTTTTCTACTTTTTCTTCCTTTTTTTTTGCGGTTTGTTTTTGAGGGTTTTTTGTTTTGTTTTTTAACTAACAATATTTCGGAAAACAAAAAGAGGGGGAGGCGAGAAGGGAAGACTCGACGAAAGTACTCTAAATGAAAAAAAAAAAAAAAAAAAGAGCTAAAAATGCCCAGTGATGTTTAAAGAGACTTACCTCCGAGCTGGGAGATTTGTACCAGAGGATGCGTGCCAGGTCATCGCCCTGAGTGTGTTCCAGGGCGTGTTCAAACACCTCAACCTTCTGCATCAACGTCAGGTGGTCATAGTCTGGGGCCATCTGGAAGAGGAAAAAATTCAATGAAACTTCACAGTTTGGTTTGGTTTGGTTTGGTTTGGTTTGGTCTGGTCTGATTTAGTTCGGTTTGGTTTGGTTGGTTTGGGTTTAGCTTGGTTTGGTTTGGTTTGGTCTGGTCTGGTTTAGTTTGGTTTGGTTTGGTTTGGTTTGGTTAAGTTTGGATTGGTTTGGTCTGGTCTGATTTAGTTTGGTTCGGTTGGTTTGGTTTGGTTTGGTCTGGTTTAGTTTGGTTTGGTTTGGTCTGGTCTAGTCTGATTTAGTTTGGTTTGGTTGGTTTGGTCTGACTTAATTTGGTCTGGTTTGGTTTGGTTTGGCTCGGTTGGGTTGGTTTGATTTGGATTGGTTTGGTTTGATCTGGTCTGGTCTGATTTGGTTTGATTTAGACTGGTTCAGTTGGTTTGGTTGGTTTGGTTTGGTCTGATTTAGTTTGGTTCGGTTGGTTTGGTTTGGTTTGGTTTGGTTTGGTTGATTTGGCTTGGTCTGATTTAGTTTGGTTCGGTTGGTTTCTTTGGTCTGGTTTGGTTTGGCCTGGTCTGGTCTGATTTAGTTTGGTTCGGTTTGGGTTGGTTGGTTTGGTTTGGATTGGTTTGATTTTAGGGGGCAGGTGTTGTTTTTATGTTTGTGTTTTCAGCTTTCTTTTTTTGTTTGTGTGGGGAGGAGGGAGAATGTGTTTTTTTTTTTTCTTCCTTCTTCTTTGAGTGTTACTAAAGTCTCCTCGACTCCTCGTCTCCTCCAGCACTAAAACATGACGGCCTGCACCAATCAGACTTACCCTTAGCATGACCCTGTGTTCAATGTTGAGCAGAATCTTCCTCTTTTCCCTGTAGTCCCGAATCAGGGCATGGATGGTGTCGCAGTTGCGGACCCAGCCAATCAGACCGGAATTGGTGGACAACGGAATGGCAGCAAAGCGAGTAATGCTATAAAAGGGAAGTGAAAAACACAAAAAATTTGTCACAAAAATTGATGCCACCTGATACGTAAAGGAAAGTAAATGTCCTTGTTCATTTATCTAAATACTAAATTGCAGCGTGCATTTGTCGAACACACATTTATCAAACTCACTGATTGCTCAAACAAACTGTAATGTCCCAAATAATTTCTTCTATTTTCATTTTTTCACATGATAGTCGAACCATTTCACGGATTCATCAAACTGTCAGAACAATTTGCCCCATCTTACTGGTTACCTTGAAAAATTCCCTAAGCCTAGCTGATGACTAAAAGTAGCCCACTTTTGTTGATGTATCTGTGCACCTGCATCAGTCTTCTGAAAAGACCATTAGTACTGAATTGTGACTAAAAATAACCCACTCAATACTGACGTTTGCCTGCGACAGTGAACGTTACACCATACGATGTAAGTAACACAGCAGGCATTGTCTATCCGTAGCCCATTGTTAGTTAGGCCTAGTACATGCAGATCTATTGCTCTGTGCCATGATACATTCATCTCTCACAATTTCAGAATTATCCTACTGTATGAAAAAGAAGAAACACCCTGACTTATCCCACTGTATGAAAAAGAAGAAAGACCCTGACTTATCCCACTGTATGAAAAAGAAGAAAGACCCTAGTCTAACCATTTACACACCACATGCGTGTAATTAAAATAAGTCTACATCTAAAGAATGACTAGACACAACACATGAATATACATGTGCTTCCATTTAAAACCTGCCACACAATTCCACAATTAAATGATGTTGAAATCTTAAAAAAAACAAAAAAACCCCCAAAAAAACACAAACCCTCAGCAACAAGGTAATGACTGAGATTTTATTGTGTTTAGTGATTGATAATTTGTACAAATAAAAAAATAAAAAAAAATAAAAAAAAAATATATATATATAAAATCATTCACACGCTCCCTCACTCCAATTTATCAAACAGTTCATTGATGGTTTGTTGAGACTTACGTCAGATTACGTCTGAAAGTGTCCGGATTGTTCCTCAGGAGCGAGTTGACCAAGCCAAACAACTGCATGACCCTCTCATCTTGACGCAGGTCTTCGTGGCCCTTCAACAGGAACTGGTACTCTTTGCCGTCACTTCCTGTATAAAAAAAACCCCAGAAAACACACAACTGTACAAAGTAAAGACTTAAGAAACCAGCAAGTGTCTTACCACATAGGAAATAACAAAAATAATAATAAATTTTTCTTGACTATCCCTTAACTCCAATTTTTACCAAGCTCAGGGCGCTAAACATGGACAAAGACAACTTACTATGAAACAATGACACATAGCACAATGGAAATAATTGACCTGGCAAGTAAATAAAGGTGGAAATAATTCCCCATTGATCACAAGGATATGAAATGGTGGGTACCACTTATACTTCTTCTCAGGACCAGGAAAACACCGTGCTTGACCAAAGCCTCAGGTGGTGACACACCTAAGAAATGTGGGCCTGAGCAGTAACTGAAGTTTGATTATAAACATAGACACATTTTTGTCGTCTGCCTGAGGTTGGATCAAACATGGTCAACTGAACAAGGAAATGATTCAACTTCTCCATTCATATTTTTCCTCTGGGTTACATTACATTACAAGGCTTTAAAGCAGTTATCGCAAGCAAAGAACTCATGAAAATGATAAACGTATGGTGTGATACAGTGGTCACAGAAGCATAGGGGTGGTGCTTTTGGCTCACAACCGAAAGTTTAGTGGTTCAAATCCTGTAAGGGAAATTGTGATTCAACCCTTGGACAAGGTTATTTACACTCATTGCCTCCATTTCAAATACCAAAATAACAAATTTTTCTTCGGGGATGAATAGAGTGGAATTTTATTTCACTTTTTTATTCATTTATTTTAGGGTCTCGGATGACTGTCAAAGATAAGATTAATTTACTGCTTTGTATTCATGAAGTTATGAACCTTTTAATAGAAATGCAGATTTCATGATAAATAAAGGCTGATAATTATTATTACTATTATAACACTATTTCACCGTTGTTATAATCCCCAAATAACTAGGAATCACGTTACAAGATTGAAGCCACTACAAGAAGAGATCTTGGAGTTTTAGCAAGGACTCAAACATTGCAGCTGTAACAATGGTTAATTATCTTACAAATACTGCTGAAAAAAAGAATGATCCCCATACCAAAGATGCTCAATTTACGAGGCCGTTGTTTGGACGTGATGACCTGGAGGGAACTCTGGACCTTCTGAATTCGGATGACTGGCTGGTTCGGTTCATACGAGCCTGGCACCGCCAATTCAAGGTCTCGGCAATGAAGCAGCTTGGGAGAGACGTACTGCAGCTCTAAGGAGGTCAATTGCGGCAGCTGTTTGGATATGCGCCTGAAGACATGATAGTACAGGTCCCAGGCTTGGGTCAACTCCTTAACGACGCCTGACGCCTGGAACTTGCGGCACCACTCTTGGGCCTCCATCAGATCACGGCCGTAAGCCTTGTTCAGAAGAAATAAAAAAGTTTTACAGTATATCAGTTGAGCATGGCGTAAAAATCATAGACGACAAATTCAATCTGATTCTAAAAAAGAGCAACAACAACAACACAAATTGTGTCTGAGTTACATTTTACGTCTTTCAATGTTCATGATAAAGGACTTTTATATTGACAAAATTTTGAAAAATTTGGCACTTACATTAAATCATCAATTCAATTTCAGGGATTCATGAAATCAACATCCATTACAAAAACTCGGGTTTAAGTAATAAATAATATGGAATGGTCACGAAGAAATGTCGGATTGGCAGGAAAAGGTGTTATATGATTGAAATATCTGCTTAAAAAATGATAATAAAAAAACGACAGCCATATTCCCTCCCTTAAAAAAAAAAGTAAGCAAACTATGAAGCACTTCTTTCATTTTTCATCTCTGAAAAAAAAAAAACAAATAAAAAAAAACAGCATTAATAAAACAGAGTTAAAAAAAAATATTTGCCCCCAGCCACCCAGCTAGGAAGGGAATGAAATGCAATAGACACAAGCTGCCATGGGGAAATGAAAGGCAGTCTTGTATGAAAAGCCCGTCAGATCTATTTCATAGTGTATGCATGTAATATGCCCCTATTGGATATGACAGACAGCTCATATGACTTCCACACATTATAAAATATTGCAGGTAAATCATTCTACGCCATTGAATACCACACTACCTGAGTAAAAGAGGTTTCCTTTAGAGTCTGTGGTCCACGTTCTATCATGGCATGGAGAGGCTCCAGGGTATTAAACATGCCCCGCACATTGCGGTCCCCAAAGTACAGGCGTGACGCTTCTTCCAGGCCCTCGTGCCACAGCTCATGCCACAAAATGGCCACCCTGATGAGTTCTTCAGAAACCTGAGATTTGAAATTGACAAAGCATGAAAACATCAAACCTCAGAAACAGTAGATGACTCATAATAAAACTACAAATTCAGCCAATTTTGAAAAAAACATGATAATGTGAAAAAAAACACAAAAAAAACAATACGACCTGCTGCCATGAGCAGGAATAGCAATGTGCTTCTACACCAGCGTGAAAAGATTTAGAGCAAGGCTGAAACCTACCAGCATGAGAAGACTTAGAGCAAGGCTGAAACCTACCAGCATGAAAAGTCTTAGAGCAAGGCTGAAACCTACCAGCATGGAAAGACTTAGAGCAAGGCTGAAACCTACCAGCATGGCTTGGTTGACTAGAGTCTGACTCTTCTCATTCATACTTTTCAAGATGTGTTTGGCGGCCAAATGACGGGCTTGCACGTTGGACTTGGAGGCCACAGTCAGGGGGTATATCAGGGCCTGGGGGTATAGACAGGGGCATGTTATGGGCGGGGCATGAAGAATGAATAGAATAGTTGTTATGAAGATGATGATGATGATGATGATGATGATGATACAGTGGTTGCTGTCCAGTTGGATTCCGGCTAGATGGATGTTTCATATTCATGGACGTTTTTTCTGTGAAACATTTTTTTTTCATTATCAAAAACACCCCTCTAATGAGACGGTCCCCAAAAAAATTTCAGCTATTGGAACGTTTAGATTCGGGGAAAAGGCTTTGCTCATCATGATATCAACTTCTAAATGTGTTCAAGGGCCAATAAGAATACAACAGCGTGCATGAATGGGCTATTACGCTCTAGGGCGCTTAATAAACGCAGGGGGAAGGGGCGTGATGGATGAATGGAGACTGACCTGGGGGTGGGCCTTGCCGATGTCAATGAGAAGCTGGTGTACAAGGCGCTGCACCAAGGTGCGCTGCGTGTCGATGCGAGCGATGAGCTGGGGAATGACCTGCAGCCAGTTGTCCACCTGGATGCTTTTGATGCCCTCCCCCATGAAGTCGTACACCTCTGGCCACTGGCCGTAGTCAAACCACACAGTCAGGAGCCTGGGGAAGGTCAAAGGGCAAACGGCAATTAGTGCCATCAATCTCCACGGTTCATAACATACAGTGGTCGCTGCCAAGTTGCACCGTTTTCTAATGGTAACTAATTTGTTACTCACTAATCACACTGCCAAAAGGCAACACTTAACTTCAGCAAGTTGCAACAAAAAACATGCATTGCAGGCCAGACGCAGATTGATGTATTTAATTAGTCATCAAATTTGGAAGGTCCAAAGCAGGCAGAGAGAAAAAAAAAAAAAAGAAGTGAAAATAGAAGTCTGAGACACTCTGTATCACTAATATTGACATAATCTGCAAGCATTTATGTATGTGTATGTGTGTTTGAATGTGTGATAAGATCAGACTACTATCAATGCACGTCAATTCCAGTATGGGTGGTGGCCATTGGAATTTGGCACATCAACAGTTCACAGTGTGCAATTATTTTTGTCACCCATGCCCCACGCAACTTGTCGATGACTGTTGTAGTAGAGCCACTACGCCAAAACAGTTCTCGTTAAGCAAATAAATCAACACAGGTAGGAAAGGGGGAAAACATTACCTCAGCGTGTCTTGCAGGCTATTTTGGGATGACAGGGCGATGGACTTTAAAAACCCGTGGACAGCTGGGATGCAATACTTCTGGATCTTGGCCGAATTCTGGCAAGTAGAAAGGTATCGAGTCATCTTTACAACAAGAGAATTGCATGATCTCTTAAAAATAAAACAAACAAAAGCAAAAAATCCAAACTGTTTGAACTACTATGACCTTTTGTTTCCAGTCTTTGGGACAAGACGAGGTAAAATATCACCCTGTTGTTTGAATTCCTTTTAGATGAAGGTCACAAAGTTCAAGCAGCATAAAGAAGTAAACTTGGCTTGTTTCCTTTTGACTCCTTTTAATTTATCAATGTATACAAACTTTGGATGACATTTTGTCTGTTGGGTAGTGTAGGGGGCAGCGCTCAAGATGATTCGTTAACCTTAGGGTTAGGTCACATGTGGACGTGATCGAGACACTTTTTGAACGAATCAGTGGGTTAGGAACGAATCACTAAATTGCCCGCAGCCCGCTCAAACCCAACGTTAGGTGGGGTGATGAGTGGTGAGGAGTTGCTTGCTTTGCTGTTTGGTGTGTATCGTATGAGAAGGGGTTGGTTGGTTG